>JAACJT020013158.1:0-44015 GCA_009936485.2 Gymnarchus niloticus | reverse complement strand
AAAATACACTATATGGACAAAAGCATTGGGACACCACCAATTAATAGGGAGGGTTCACATACTTTTGGACTTGAGTATTTGTTTTTGTACGGTGCAGTATATATTTCAACATTTAACAGTCAGTAAAATATTATTTCCAGTTATTTAGTTTGATCTCTCTTCAATCTTATAAAATTCTGAAATAAGTTCACTTTAGCAATAGCTTTTGTAATTTTCATGAGCGTGAGATGAAATGGGTTTATTATTCTAGCCTCTTTAACCTAACAACAACCCTGGATAAATATTATAATTTAATTATCATTCATTGTTACTTTTTTCCTGACCCCCTTTAGTACCACCCAGAAATATTTTAAATGTTATGTTCATTCACTCAGTTCTGAAATGAATGTTGTTCTTTTAAATTAATTAACAGATGAACATTTGTGCTACTTTCCAGACAGTAATCCCATAGATGCTCTTGAACTGGAAAAATGGTGCCTGAAAAAACAAAGAATTAAAACTAATTTTAAAAACTAACAATGCAAATATTATGCTTATTTGATTTTTACATTTTTCATTATTAAAAATATGGAAACAAAATGAGGAATGTAAAATCAACAGTAAGATAATGTAAGATAATATTAATCCTTTAAAATCATAGTAAACTTAATTCATGACAATACTGAGGATTTGCTCAGGATCACTGCTGATCACATTTCTCAGCTATTCATTTATTACTATGCCATAATCACAGATAATAACACTCACAGTTATGCGACAGTGCCTATTTCGTTCAGCTGAAACTGAAGTTCTACTTAATATAAATCCAGAGTTTCTTTTTAGGCTAATTCCCCTTACCTTAGTACCTGGGATGAACACCGGAACACAAGTGCTGCTGTTTCCTGTGCTTCATGCACCCCTTCATATATGTAAGCCGAATGATTTCCCTTGCTATCTGAATGAACTACTCAGATAATCATCTGTGAATAGGTGTTCCTTGGAGGAGCAATTAAAATTGAAGCTGCCTATTTGTGGCTTTGGGAAAGGAATTATTAAAGATTCATGATGATCGGATGGAATGATGGATGGATGTCAATGACAGCTGGATTTGCTTCAGCTATTGAAAGATTCATGTCTCACTCAGAAATGAGCAAATAACTCAATAATAGCTCAAATGACTGTCTTATGGTATATGTTGATGACCTCCAGGTTTTCAGTTGAATTTACTAAAGGTAAATTGATCAGCTTTAAAAAAATGTGACTGTTAAGAGTGATAATTTGAAATAAAATACATTTTACAAAATTCATTTATCCATCCATCTCCTCTGTAACTGCTTATCCTGGTCCAAGTCACATGGGGGAGTCAGGAATCAATCCCATAGGGCACACAAAGCTGGATGGTTTGCCAATCATTCGGAGGACACATACATGCACTCACACGGTCACACATGGGCAATTTAGAAATGTCCATTAGCCAAAAGTTTGACATATTATCATGCCCCAGCCCAGCAGCATAGCTAGCCAGACCAGTGAAACCAGTTTTACCAGCCACTTGCAACCTACTCCTGGTCACCATCACCCAGGTTCTGAGCGTTAGTACATTGAAGCCTGTCTGTGAATGGTCTTTTGCTACTTCTCTGGTTTTGACCTTTGCCTGTCATTTTTTGGAAATGATTGCTGTGCTGATTGCTTTTCTGGATTTTTGAACCTTGCCTGTAACCATGACTATGTTTTATATGTCCCTCTGACTTCTGGAAACCTTGTCTGTTCTGACCTTGACCCTCCCTGTTTTGACCACGTTTTTGAACACCCCTTTGGCATTGAAACTGCTGTCTGTTCTGGTTTTGACCTCGCCTGCTTTGACCATTATTAAAGAGCCCTTATCTGCACTTTGGTCCTGCCTGTGTATTCGTTACACATGTGGCATTATCCAGAGTGCTAGAAAAGTGTGCCCACCTGTCAGCAGTAGAGCTTAGGTCCCAGAGGTGGTGTTTTGATACTGTTTATTAATCCGATTTTGTACTCACTTTGTGTGATCATGGAAAAGAGGCACTTTGCTGATTCACTGCAGGTTGGGGTTTCAGTTTGCATGGTAGCATATTGAATGTATGAGGCTATATGTGTAGAGTCTCTGAAATAACACGGTTCTACAGCAGGGGTGGCCAACCAGGTGGGCATGAAGGGCCAGAAATGTCAGGTCCCAAAAGACATTGTGAGAATATTGAACAAACTGTAGTGGTAGGGTGGTGTGGAGGCAAGACAATCATATGACCGAATGGGGATTTTCTGTATTTTTTGTCTCATCAGTGTGAGCCGAGATGGGGGGCAAATTGAAAACTGTGAAATCTCACAATTGTGAGGTAGCATCAAGCACTGAACACCGTGAGTCTCATGGATAAACCCTGAGACTCAAAAGGTCTGGTTCTGGATTACCATTAGTACTCATTTAAGGATAAAGGTTTTGTAAAATATTATGAGTGCAGTGAGTGAGCGGAACCAAAAATATGAAGCAGAATGCCCTCATTGTACACCATGCTGATATTAGGCTTCACCCCGCTTCTTCATGACGTGGACTGAACAAGGTGCTGAAAACATTTGATTGAGATTCTGGTCCATTTTGACATGATTGCTGGAGATTTGTCGGCTGCACATTCATGGCCAGAAGGAGTCGCCGCAATCCTTCAGGACTTCGAGGGCATGGATTGGAACATGTTCAGAAAGGTTGCCACCTACACCATATACTTCACCATACTAATGTGGAGGAGTAAGCAACATCTGTGAATGTCCAGAGCATAGATGATGTAACTCTCTCAAAAATCATCACCACACCTGCCAACTAGAAACTGTGGACGTTGCCAGAGATGCTGCTTTTAAATTAAGACCAGTCCTGGTGTTCAGAGCAGCAGGGGCAAACCCATCCTGTCATTTCAGAGCACTGAGGCATGCATGTGGGCAAAGAATACACAGTCACCTTCCAAATGACAGCGACTCGTGGTGTTTGTAGTGGGACATCCAAGCCATCACCAGTTACAAGACTACACCACAGACATCTGATAGAGATGCCATCTTTATCAACTTTTCAGACTACACCATTGGCATTTTAACACATGTAACATTTTAATTAAAATTCAAGGACAGGTGATATCTACTGTAAACATATTCAACCTTTTATCACATATTTCACATATCTATGGAATTGAATAAAATCTTTTCATGTATTTAGATTCATCGCGGGACACATCTAAACATACAGCAGAGTTTCACATTAAAATTTCATATGAACTCCACTTACGACCTTCACAAACTTGTGGGTGATGGTCTGATGAAGTAGACCCCACTGTTTTCCAAATTGCTCAATTATACATTTTTGTATCACAAACCTTTATTTGTTTTTTTTTCCTATGTTTCATGTTTCCAAAGACAAGAAGGTAGTCCAGTGTTTTTTGTTGCCATATGCATTTTGTAATATGAAATTTTTAGAATTGAATACTACTAGATTTGACAGATTCATCCTAAATTTACTGATGTCGGAGTAACCTATTTAAATTGAATTTCCTTAAATCTATATTCACACATCAAAATGATGTTGGCGCTACCTTAGAGTTGTAGAAGGCTGAAACATGTAGACCAGGCACAGTAGACAGCTCGTTTTACTTATGCATTGATGAATGGGTGTGACGTTCCAAATTTCATTCGCATATTAAAAATATAACATTATTAATTTCAAACATGGTAAAGTGAAAAAAAAAAGAAATGTGTTCATAATCTCCAGAAAAAGAGACTACAGAAATATCACCCGACGTCAAAAAAGACTAACAGGACTTCAAATCTAAGCTTTTTTCTAGACTTGGTCAAATGCCTATTGGAACACTTCAGATGTTCAGGTAATGGTTATTCAGCATTTTACGAAAAAGAAAAAGAACATTATATATTTTTCATTCCATTCCACGATGGAATTTCATAGTTTGTCATCTGCCATTATCTTTTCTTAAAATATATTTCCTGTTATTTTCAAAAATAGATTATTCTTTTGTAGTGTGGTGGGTCTATCCAAAGCTCTGTCAGCTCATACTCCCAGGGTGGAGGGTTCAAATACCACACCCACTCTGTAAGTATGGAGTTTGCATGATGTCCCAGTGTCATTTGGACTTTCTTCAGGTACTCCAGTTTCCTCTCAAAGTGTAAAGGGGTGCAGACAGCATAATTACTATCTCTAAATTGCTCATACTGTATGTTTTAGTGTGTGTATGTGCCCTTGGAAGCCCTGGCATCTCATCCTGGGTGCAAACCAGGGTGTGACCATGACCAAGTTAAGTATTTATAAAATGGATGGATGTTCTTTTATATAAATGTCCTCTTGTCGGTTTTCAGATGGTATACTCCTCCGACGTTGTGTGTGTACTGATCTTATGCTTGTAAATAATGGGTGGTGAGGGTGAGGGGGCTTTAAAATATTGCTTTCGGTAAAAAAGAGTCCGACAGAAAAAAAAATGGGAACCACTGGATTAGTGGAAAAAGCTTATTGTTTTTAACGTGTTCAGAAGTCCTTTTAAAATACAAACTTTAATGTACTGCTTAAGAGGGTACGGGTATCCAAAAGTATGCTGTTTGTTATTTTAGACTATATCATGTTTTTCCCAGCAAAAGACAGTTATATGAAATAAGAAAAGACCTCTTGATAAACACTGTAAACAGCCAAATGTAAAACGGACAAAATTGGTGCCTTTTTCAAAACCGTGAAAGTCTTAAATAACACCAATGTTTCTTTAAAGCTTTGAGAACCACTGGAATAGCAGCCTAAATGATCTTAACCACCAGCTGCTAGAACTGCTAAAAGCAGGTAGCATACAAAACTGTGAAGCAGGTTATTGGGGTGGTAGCTGTCAGAGGTAGGAGAGCAGAACTCGAATAAACAAAAGCACAAGACAAATATAAAAATTATTTCATCCAATATGGGGTGGTTGTGTTAGTCTGGCTGAGCTACTTGTCTGCTCAGGGCTGTTGATCACTCACCATGGCAGCAAGAGTTCACTCAAACCAGGGCCCCACACTAGCCCACAAGCATGTACAAAGCTTACATAATGAAAAAGGAGGTGTTTATGTAATGATTAATATACATGACTTAACTAACACAGGTGCTACCTATATGGACAGGTTTTTTTTTTTTTCAGTAAATAGCAAAGCATTATTTCACTTCATCACTGATCTACACATTGACCATGTACCTTAATTCAGGCTAGCTACAGTACCAACCTTTCTGATTTTCAACCTTATGATTAAAGTGTCCTTGATTTCTTTGGTCTTGAAGCAGTATATCACAGGGTTCACCATGGGGGGCAAGAAACTGTACAGCATGATCAACAGGATGCGCAAATCTGTGCTGAATTTGAGATTTATGGTGTTTGCAAGGAACACAAATCCACGAGGGATGTAATAGACACACATGATGAAGAGCTGTGGAGTGCATGTGGACATTAGTTTGTATCTCTTATCCAAGCTTGTTGTTTTCAAGACTGAGATAATTATTGAGGTATAAGAAAATACTATGAAAATCACTGCACCCAGCAATATAAACACGGCCACAGAAAAGTTTATAACCTGAATCTCCTTTACATTTTCACACGCTAGGCTAGTTATCGCAAAATGATCACAGTAACACTGCACAATGACGTTCGAGTTGCAGTAAGGCAAAGAGAGAGTATGAGTAATAGTGATGATCATCCAAATGCTAGATATGAGCCCAGACAGGCCACACAGGGTCAGAATGGTTGAGTTGTTAATAAGGATCTTGTATCTGAGGGGGTTACATATGGCCACATAACGATCGAGGGCCATTATCATCAATAGCTGTGTATCGAAGCACCCTAATAAGTGAACAACAAACATCTGCAAGAAACACGCAGGGAAGGAGATGATCTTGTCGTCTGCCCAGTACCGGGCGATGACCTTTGGCAGAGTGGTAGTGGCAAAGATAAGGTCTGATATGGCCAAATTGCAAAACAGGATATAGGTAGGTTTTTGGAGACTTCGCTCTGTCACAACAACAATTAAAATAAAACAATTGCCTCCTAAAATGGTCATATAGACAAAAAGTAAAAAAACAGACATGAGTCCAAAGTACCCAGGCTGAAGTCCTGGAAACCCAATTATAATAAAATCTGTGACAGCGGTGACATTGGAGGATTGGTATGGCATGATCGGCCGACAAAGGGTCCCCTGAAGATTGTCAGAGAGATAAAATAAAAAACATGCAATTAAAACACTGTAACACTGACAAGTGGCTTCCAAACAGTTAAAATGAAAACATAGTCTTGGTCAATAGTAAAAAAAAAAAAAATAAATGCCATAGAAATAAAGAATTATTACATGTGAGGATCATCATTAAGTTACATTGATTAGACGTATTAAATAATTCATGTAATAATAAACATTGAATTGACAATTTTTACACATGCCGTCATTTTAACTGAATTATTTTCTAAAAGGGACAAATGATTAAGCTACATTGTCCATAAAATAACACTGATGGTTACATGAATTCTGTTGAAACTATCAGCTTTAACTGTGTAAGCTTCACGATACAATAGTGGATTATATACAAATACATTTCAGACATTTGCAGAATACAAAGTCTTGTTTTGCTATGATACATACACACATACATTCATACACACATACATCCACACATACATCCCATTTTTAGGGACTATCCATATCTTGCCCTTACCTGGGGAATGGCAGAACTCACACAGTGAATGACCAAACACACAAACTAGTTTGTAAAGCTCTCTGTTTCATACCTAGTATTTAAATGCTTAGTGTTGCAGCAAGAGATGTTCCAGTTATTGCCTGAGATTAGTATTTCTACCTCTTAAGGGAGAGATCCATCTTATGGGAATCAGGGCATTTGAGGATTCCCATAAACATGAATAATTTCATCTATAATGATGACTTTGCAGCTACACATAAAGGTCACTGGTTCTCTAAGACTTCACTAAGATGTATCATGAGAGGTACAATGGTTTTTTGTTGTACAATTAGAGCATTAACACCTTGTCAGGCGTGCACTTGTTCAAAATCCACTTCAATAAATGAGGATGAATGGCTCTGCACCTGTCAGAATATACTGGATGTTTAATCTACCTGATCACAAGATTCAGGTGTCAAGCACATTAAAATGTACTTTTTTTGCATTCCATATGTCCCGGTATTTGGAAAAATTGGCAAACTAATTGCCACCTTTGAAAACTGCAAGCTTGTTGGGCATCAGAAATGTTTTGTTTTTCAATTAGAAATCAGGTCGCTTTAATAGTTTTGTCCATCATGACATTAAACCTGCTCATTAAATAAGCATCTCTAATCCTTCCCGGTCCTACATGTAGATCTTAAATTACCATGTTCTTGCAATTTCAGCCTAATACATTTGACTGTTTTAGCATAGTTTCCCTTCCCCCTGCCTTGGTGCCTCTGTACTTTGGGCAAATGTCCACAGAGAATGAGCTACAAGGCCTGGAATCCAGAGCATCTCTGCAGTGCTACTCTCAGAGGCTGTCCAGCACCACTGACTGACGTGACTGATGGACTGAGATTCTCAAAGCTCCTGTGACAATCTGGGGGTGCCATGCCCCCTGATCGCCCGATCCTCAGTACCAGAGCCCATGGATCCACTTAATTGGGCCCTGTATTTCACATAACGAGAGAGCCACAGCTGGCACATATTGGCAGTTAGCCGCTTGGGGGTATAAAGAAGCAGGAGTTAGCCTGGGAGGGGGGAGATACAGGACTTGTGAGCCAATCGCAGGACAAGCCACTGGGGCAAAATGGGTAGTGTTGTTATTGATGGAGACCACCACCTGCAATGAGAAATGACCGTGTTTCAGGACCATGCAACCTCGCGTGGTCATGCCCCGCTCCACCTGCCCTGTATGTGTTGCTGTTACAGTTACAGACAATAATGCAACTTTGGTGCTCTGTGTCTCTTGACATCTCCTTCCTAACCTGCGTTCCATCTTGCAAGTATAGCATCAATACACCAGGAGGCTGTCTTCTAGATTTTTCCCAACTCCTTAGACATTGGGGTAAACATGTTGGAAAAAGGAAAATCAGGAAAATAAAATTAGACTGGTCACCCTTTTAAGAGAGCTCAAATCAAAGGTATAAAATCAATATATGAAAACAACACACTTTTATTAAACACACCATTTACACCTGGAGTACACCTCAGACAGAGAATGCTGTATAGCAGTGGTTCTCAAACTTTTTGCCATCTGTAGACCCATGGGAATTTCAGCGAGGATGAAGTACCCCCTCATTCAAACCAGTCAGGGTGGGACGACAAATTTGATCCAGCAGGGGATATTGGTGAAGGTTAGAACTAATCGTGCTATATAGGACATTAAAAATTTCCAAATTTCGAAAATTACATTTTACATTTTTGCTAAAAAGAACATGTGACAGTTTCTAACTATCTTCACAAAACACACAGATATTTTGTCACATCCGAAATTCAAATTTCTAACAGGAAATAAAAGTTGAAGGTCATTTCTTTGTGTTTTTCCTTGATGGTTTTCTGAAAGTTCATTCTCAAACAGCTGACAAGTATTGCACATTAATATACTTGTGGAGCAACTGGGTGGCAAATCCCTGTGCGGAAAGAGATGAACTACAGAGGGCAGTTAAGATGATAAATTGGGGTAGACTTTGCTGAGGAATTCCAGGGCACAGCAAGGAGGATGGAATATTGACATCTGTAAAAGAATTTACAGGAGCCACATTCAGTTCAATAAGTGAATGCTGGCTGGTGGGGCTGAGGGAACTAAGTGGGGCTGATAACAGGGTAAGTGACAACAGATGGGGGATGGGGAATGGGGTGACTGGCGACAGGTGCACAGCTGAAACAAAAGTATTCTGGGGTTGGTGGAGGAGCGACCTCTGGTGGTTTGCATAGGAAATGGCGCAACAAGTTTCCCAGAGATCAGTCATGCAAAAGGTTTTATTTATTGATCTACTATAATTTTACAAACATGCCTATAAGAATATTAGCACCAGGGGCATCCCTAGGTTAAAATGTTCTTTAGCCCCTCCAGAGAAGTGTATGTTACATATGCCATCAATTGTTTGAGCTTGTAACCAAAAATCAATCTTAGTGACCCCCCCAGATTCGCACTAAGAACTAGACATCCACAACTGCAAAACTTTTAATATGAAATGCTCAAAGATTTATTTGCAAGCTGAAAATTTCCTGACTGCTTGAACAGCATATACACAGCATATATTCATAAACACTTTTGACTGCTTCAGTCCTAAGACGGGCCCAAAATAGCTTCTACCAAATTCTCTGTAAAACAACCAGTATAATTAAGATTAATGAGACTGAGACATAATTTAATTGTTGAAAATGACGGAATTAATTTTATTTCTGACAAAACGAAAATTAACGTCTCTTTAAAAAGTCAGACATCATATGCTACTCTGCATAAAATGCTTTGTCTTTTTAGGGTAGTACAAGTATTCAGACAGAATTCTGATATTCTTGAATGACAGAATTCTGTTTAGAAACACTATTTTTCTGTTTACAATCAGTACATTTCAGGATAATCAGTACAGTTCCTTTTTCATATTGAAATGGAAATTAATTAAAAGGGTTGCTTTCATCTGAAAGACATGGGAGATGATTTAATAGGTCATTTACAGAAAGATATTTTTATATCACCTGTGATTCCTGTCTTTCATTAACTGTTGAAAAGAACGCATCAGCAAAAATGTTTTGAGGGTCATTGTATTACAATGGAGAGAGAGAAAGCAAAGTTGCTAATAGGTTATGCATTTTGCCCCTGCTATCTACTGTAGTTTTGCGAATGCTTGCAGAATGAATTTTTGCTCACTCGTGTTGAATGTTTCTTTGCATCTGGCCTGCATCAAGCTGGAATAAGGGTGAGAGCCTATGACTCAGATTAAAGACTCTCACAAAAGATAAAACAGAAAGTTGAAAATATTTTAAAATAAAAAATAACTGAACTTTCCAATTAACAAAGAAGGCTGAAGGAAAAAAAAAAAAAAAACCATTGCCATAGTATGGATATACTGCATAATTTAATAATTGTATTTACTTTTCATAATTAACGACTTTAGAATTGGCCATCTGCAGTGCCAACCCTTCTGATTTTCAGCCTTCTGATCAGAGAATCCTTGATTTCCTTGGTTCTGAAGCAATAGATCAAAGGGTTCACCATGGGGGGCAAGAGACTGTACAATACGGTCATCAGGATGCGCAAATCTGTGCTGAACTTCAAATTTAAAGTGTTTGCAATGTAGAAGAAACAACGAGGGATGTAATAGAGGCTTATGATGAAAAGCTGTGGAGTGCATGTGGAGAAGGTTTTGTAACGGCCCTCCGAGCTGACAATTTTCAAGACTGAGATAATGATTGAAAAGTAAGAAAATATTATAAAGGCGAGTGGACATAGCAAGAGTATCATGGCTGCAGTTAGAGCTATGACTTGGACTTCCTTAACATTTTCACATGCTAGTCTGATTATTGCAATGTGGTCACAGTAGCACTGTATAATAACATTAGGGCCACAGTAGGGCAATGTAACTGTACTATAAAGAACAAAAACCATCCATAAAGTTGGTATGAGCCAAGCTAGGCCACAGAGGGTCAGAATGGTGGAGTTCTTAATGAGCATATGATATCTGAGTGGGTTACATATGGCCACATAACGATCGAGGGCCATTGTCATTAGTAGCAATGAACTGACAGACCCAAATAAATGGACCAAGAACATCTGCAAGAAACAAGCAGGGAAGGGGATGATCTTGTCTCCCGCCCAGTATCGGGCGATAACTTTTGGCAAGGTGGTTGTGGCAAAAGCAATGTCCGACACGGCCAGGTTACAAAAAATGAGATATGAGGGCTTTTTCAGACTTCTCTCCTTGGCCACCAAGACTAAAACAACACTGTTACCTGTTACTATGGTCAGGTAGACAAAGCACATAAGGGCTGCAACAGGTCCATCGTACCAGGGCTGAAGCCCCGGGAACCCTACCAAAACAAACTCTGTTATGGTGGTGACATTAGGAGGAGGCATGACCAGCTCAAAACTGTGCACTCTGCAAGATTTAAGGAGAGGAGAAATGTGAGAAAAATGTTTATTATTAAAAAAACATTAATTTCACTTTCTGTTGCTAATAGGAAGAATGAGAATAAAAAATATTAAAATCTATATTATCAATACTATGAGCACTATGATTATTCACTTAACTGCAGGTAAATGACTGATATACAGTTGACTGAAGTGATCAGGACTAAATCCATATTTAGATACACTGCCCACATACTAAGCAATATTCAATACTGATAATAGTCAGTCCTTCAAAATCCAGACTAAAGGCAGGGGGAATACAGAATGAATGCAGACTACTTTGCTTCATCCATTGTGATAAGTTGAAAAATTGCAAGAAAACTCATACAGAAAAGTCTAACAACCCTGCACTCCAATTCCACTTCCTCCATGATCAGTGCCCTTGTATGAGATACTAAGGATTTCCCTTACCTGTAGTAATGCAGAAACAATACACTTATGCACAACTAGAGGTGACTCATTTTCAGTTATAACAGTCAGTATTTATAGGCTGACAACATCTGCCATACTGGCATGCCAATTATCGCTCTTTGTAATGACGTCTTTATGGAATGCAGCAGAGGGGAATCAATGCAACTGGCAATTCCCATGAACACAAGCAATTTCCCGTCTACCTATGATACACAAAAGGCTGCAGTTAATTTCAATATGAGTTTTCTTGATGGTTGATATTGGCTACATTAAAATAATAAATTAAAAAAACGGTTTTAAGGAAAACAGACTGTTCAGAAACTTCTTTCTCTTACTTTTTGTATATAGTAAGAAAACTGTACGTGTTGTCATCTCTTAAGTAAGCAGTCTCCTTTCATCAAAGTGATATCTCCAATGGATAAGTATCCAAAAGACATTTCTTAAAATTATCAGATGAATCATTCAACCCATTTCAATCAATCAGTATGATGAAATGCAGATAAAGTCAATATTTTACAGAATACACCATCAGCAGAATTCTTGGAAGCTATAATCAGTATTAAGTTCATTGGGATCAGCACACATTAAATAAACCTTATATCCCCTTCATTCCTCTTCTTATTTGTTTCCAAGCAATTCCAAGCAAGTCTAAACCTGTCTGCAAGATCAAGAGGGGTGGCTGGTTAACCTAGTTACTGCATGTGGATAGCTGACCAAGAGCTCAAGCAGTCTCTAACGGCGGCCTACAAATTCGCATACAGTGGTCCATTATTCTTGCAAAATGCAAATGGTTTGCAATAGAGTATGTGCTAAGAGTAGCAATACAATGGCACAGCGCCAAAAATGACGATAATTTTGTCAGTTTTTTGGTATAAAACCTTAACAATAACCATTAGGTGATAACATGTGGGATCCACTATTTCTTCGGTAAGGAGTTGTTTTTTAAAAAATAAATTGGTGTTATCTATTGGCTATCTTTAAATTTTAAAAGTGTGCACAGTAATAATCTTGATTATTTGTAATGAGCAGGCTCTGCAATAACAAGTCAGTGATACACTGTTCCTTAAGAACTGCTAACCTGCATGCTGATTTTTGCTCTGTACAACGGTGATAATCTGGTACAATAAATCACTGAAAAATTATTCTACATATTATTAAATGTGTTTAAATAAAAATATATTCACAGCACAACTTATTTTCATTTAATCTTCTCGATGACTGTTCTTTAACAGTTTATCTTCTGTTGGTCAGTCAGAGGTACACTGTAGACATGTGGCTAGATTTGTGTCATTTAGATATCTTCCCATTTTCAGGCCTATGCAGATAGCTCTGTATTAATGATTGTAGCCCCCGCAAGAGAAAAGAAACACTGATTATCAAAACAAGTGAGGTGGACTAGTGAAGGACCAAAGCAAGGTGAGAACTTTGAGGCTGGTGTCTCCTAAACACTTTTGGTTATGTTCCACTGGAGGATTTTGTTTCTTTGTTAAAGTGTCACCAAGAGAACTTTCACCACATACTCCACATTTCACACTCAATGAGGTATACGGCTAAATAGCCAAGAATGAGACGTGGAAGCATTACGGAAAAGGGAAGGAGGCTCACAGCCATGAAGAACAGTGTGCTAGATATCTTCTAGTGGCTTTTATTTTGATATCTTTTTTTTACAGGTCAAGGATGTGTGGGTAACCCTTATAGGTCAATGACAGCTCATGGGGTTGTGCTTCTGATGGTCAGTGGTTCCACAGCTTCACATAGAGTACTAATAAAACAAGTGTATACTTTTGTGTTTTCATCTGCTCAGTGTGCGGCTGCTGGAAATGCTGGCTATTTCCTTTTTTTCAATAGTACCGATTTGATAGCGTAGCTACCACAGTATGTGACATTAAAGGGTACAGGAATAAAAAAGAAATGGCTTTATAGCTACCATGCTGAGATGAGGGAATGCAGCTTTACTGATACAAGGATTCATGATGCAATGTTTTTTGTCCATACTATCATTCATTAGCAATGACCTCTGCAGCTGCCCTTTAGTTCACCAAGCCACTGTTTATCCACGTTTGCTGGTGGCAGTCAAGCAATCAGCATTAATTGTACAGCAGGAGGTTTACTGGTTCTCCCTAAGGTTAAAACTGACATTTGTGAGATCCGGCAAACATCACGACTGTTGCTTATGCCAATTAGCTCTTGGGTGACTATATGCCCATCTGACTGGGTACTAACAAGTACAAGTAGGCAAATGCAATATTCTCACAAGAATAATTAATTCATCTCCATAGACTTGACTGTAAACAGTCAACACATCATTAGCAGCGCTTGTTCAAAAATGTTACACCTGCGTAGCTTACTCGCATGACAAATGGTGACTGTAATACACGCTAATCCCCAATGCGGAGACCCAATGAAGGGTGATGAAACTGGTGCTGTACTGTTGCAAACCGAAATCCAAGAGCGAAATTTCTATAGCTCTTTTACATGCAGTTTTAGCTTTCTGTTTGCTATTATTTTTATTTCATCTCAGGTATCAAAAGCGATCTGATTCTTGGACTCTAGATCTGCGGATTTAAAATAGTCGGAGCATTGCTCACAGCGTACCCTGCTATATTAAAATCTTGAACATATATCCCTTTGCTTCGATCTGTATATAGTCTACATTCCTATGAAAAAAAATCTTCAATAACTTCTCATGTACTGTGAACGGTATAGTGTTTCAAGGTCTGTCTTTGTACTAGAAGTCATTCAGTCTCTCAACAGAGGAAAGTGTTTAATTTTGAATTCTTTCAAAGTGTATAATTAAGAATATGTAAAAATACAAATGCCAGCAAGGCTTCAGTGAGAGTGCTATGCTGAGCACAAAATACAAATAGCACTCTCAGGCAAAATACTATAAAATTTATGTGCAAATGTGAATTTGAGTCAGAACTCAAAACACATTTCAGGACCTCAAGTCAACATTATTGTCACCGTTTTGTTTTTCAGAAGGAATAAAATGTTTGAACTTTTAAAATGTGTATTTTTTTGCAAATGGGGGACACGTTCTGCTCCGTGGAAGGAATAATAAAATATCAGTAGTGACTGTTATTACTGGCAGTACCTGAGCAGAGAAGTGTACTTCACATGATGCTTTATGTGCCTGATTATTTGCAGTCTAGTGCTATAGGCCTAGCCCACTAATATCAAAACACGAAAACTATTTAATGCCTAGAAACATTCTGTGGAGCTACTGCTAAAAACTCCGTAATCAGCAGTTGGTTTATAGGTAGCAATTAATTTTCACCCCTGAGATTAAAAAGCAGAATATGATTAAATTATTAGCTCATTATGAAATGAATAGACCAAAACTATAGCTTTGGGGGCTGGTCCTGATACGAGATTGTTAGGGAATCTAATTATTAACTTGTGGGATTTGTGTTGTTAAAGAGCATCTAATTAGGCTGCTGGGCCTTTCTATTACTCCCAAGGGTTCTTGATGTATGTTGTTCTGTGCAGATGGTGAGGCTGTAATGAAATGTAAGAGCTACAGTGAGTGTCACTCAGATACACTGATATGGGACACTTCAATACTGAAGTCCAATGATGGCATGCTATGGAGAAAAGAAATATGCACATGTCCACTTTGGTTTCAGCCTCCAGTAACATAAAATGAATAAGTATGCTGTGTGCTATGGGATCTTGTATATTTAATCAATAACCTGAAGAGTAATGAGTTACAATTTGGGGATTTATTAACAATCAGACCTACTTTGTGAATTTCAGTTATTCACCAATATTGGGCTGCATGTTAGAGAGCGCTTCTTGGTCCCACAACACAGAGACATGTGAAGGATCTGTCTGAAGGGTCATTGCAAACTTTTCTGCTGCTCCCTCCTGCTTCTTATTCTAGATTATAGTTGTACAAACATGAGTCTGGCTAATATTTTGACCAAGTGGAATCTCTAAATTTGAGAAAGGAGCCTGATAACCTACTACTTGACTAGTCAGTAAGGTCACTTGCATCTCAAAACAAATATAGGTGAACCTGATGGACACATGGTGGTCTCGTGTTCCCCTTTATGAGTGGTTAATGCATCATGCATTTTTGTGGTTGTTCAGAGTTTCACGTGATGGACATCAGGGACAGATCTTAGCATGGGTGAGATGGGAAACTGCCCAGGGTGGCATAATTTGCTTGAGAAGTGGTGAGGGTGGGTGCATTGGAGTGGTTTTGCCCCGAGCATCAAGTAAGCCAGAACCGACACTGATGGACACGATGCATCAAGAATATATAAGTGCACAGGACACCTTTGGGGATGGACACTAATGTTGACTTGTTGGGCTCTGTCTTTTCCCTTTGCATCTTTTACTTTTGAGCCTCTTGATAAACTGTGCTTAGAATATTGGTTACTTGTGAGTGAATTCATCAACAATACCAATGACCTCTACATGTAAACCTTACAGTAACTAGGCCTTTGCTTTCCCTTGTTTAATTGGTGTGTATGTACCTGTGTGTGTGTGTGTGTGTGTGTCTTTTTCTCTACGTGACAGTGTTTCAACAAACAAAGGTCACCTCAAAGGACCAATTGCACACAGTGACAAGTGTATGAGTTATGATATTGCCAAAGGTACAATTAGCCCATCAAACTCCTAACAGTAAACAAAGGTCTAATTAGCAGAGTGTAATTAAGCACTTCCCACACCTGAGATTGAAAATGAACTGTGACAGACAATGGCCTCTTACTCTATCGCTTAGGCATATGGCTCCATTTTGACAGAAAGATGATGTCACTGAACCCTGGGAGACATACAGTTAATGAAGACATATCTCAGGCTTTCTCCAGACATCCTAAGTATATTTGATGAAGATATAATTTCTAATCTAAAGTTAAGAAAAAGACTATATACAAATACACACACACATCTTTTTATATTACTAGAGAAACAAGAACAAATTATGTTCCTCCTATACTTTGTGAAGTAATTTGCAGAAACATTACATTAATGTATAGGTGGAGTTTCTTTATCAGGTATAGATTAAGGCCATTTCCTACTCCATACACAGTACCGGGTGCACGGAAACAAATTGCATAATTTTCATGTAATTGCAGCTTGACTAATTCGAACGTAGAGGCAACCGTGTGCAGGCCAGAATTTCTGCCAGTGTGGCCTAGCATGCACCGACTCTGCATTTGCTGCAATCAAAGCAGTTCGCACGCAGACCTTGTTACACAAATCTGCATGAGTGTACTGTGCAACTTTAGGAGGACCAGATAGGGAAGTAGATGCACACAGCCGTGTCTGTGTTGTTCGGCCATGAACTTGTGTGTTGCCATGTGTGGAGAAGAATGTCCTGGGTTTTAGGTATTTCATATAACTTCCAGTGTAGACTACATCCCTTACCTATTAATGTATACCAACCCAAATGCACATACAGTCATGAACATTTTGACTCCATGAAGATAGTGATGCAGTGAAGAATTACAAACCCTTCATTTATGAGGGTTGGTTGACCACTTATGTTTGCTAATACAGTCTGAACATTAAACTACTGACAAGAACAGGCTGTTTCACTTCGCCCTGTATTTCAGTGGGATTCCAGCTTCTGTGTGTTTTCTGACCTCTGTACCCTTGTGTTATACATAAATCTTGTTCTTGTTCCTCTAGATTAGTGACTCTCAACAGTTTCTGAGCAGCAGATGGCCATCAAATTTCGATGCATCAACAAGGACCCCCATCACAAACACAAACAACCACCCCACCACCCCATCCCATAAACACACATCCAAAACCCCAAAGCTTACAGATGTCCAAAATCTCTGAAAGACGCACTTGCTATACAGTCAGGGGCACAGATGGGGGGGATGGGGGGATACGTCCCCCTCAGTTTCATAAAGACCCCGATCCGTCCCCCTCAGTTTTGAGAAAAAAAACAAATTCCAATGAGCAGCATCACGTCCCTAGTTATGGTTGGATAGCTAAATAGCTAAATATTTGACCTCATCATTTAGCCTGCTGTGAAGATATGATAAGTACCCCTGGCTGCCTGTCAGTCAGGGTATTGCTGGCGTTCTGTGTTTTCACTGCTCCAAGTATTTTAAGACAGGGAAACAACACAAGCAAAGAGTACAGAGACAGCTTTTATCAGTGCTGGTTTTAAAAACTGGAAAAAAGCATTAGATAAATTTAGTAAACCAAGAAGTTGGAGGGCCACAAAGTTGCTCTCAGAACTGCAGCGTATGAAAACAGAACGGTCAGTGCACAGCAGCACGAACGTTGAAAAACAAAAAGAAAATGGAGCTAATCTGCTAAAAGCTACTGGTGGTGTGATGTTTCTAGTCGGACAGGGTTTGGCCTATAGGGGGCATGATCATCAAAAAGGGAACCTAGAGCAGCTTTTAAGATACAAAGCTGAGGACGATCCATTTTTACCCAGGTGGTTGTCTGCCAAGAGGGAGGTATACACTTCTTGGGACTGTCAGAATGAACTAATCAATTTGATGAGCTCATCAGTTGTCAAGGCAGTGACACATTAAATGCAGTCCATGCCTGTGTTGCAGTTTTCAGTAATAATGAACGGGACACAGGACCTGTCAGGTGTGGAGAAGGAGGCCCTGTGCCTACACTATGTTACCCTTAATTTGGTGTTGCACAAAGAGTTCATTGGGTTGTATGAGACAACACTGACAACAGGTGAAAATCTTGCCAAGATTACCTTGGATGCACTGTTGAGGCTGAATTGGCCCATATCAGTCCTTAGAGGTCAGGCCTACGATGGTGCAGCAAATATGGCTGGGGAATATTTGAGTGCACAGGCAGTCATTTGCCAAACACAGCCACAAGCATCATATGTACATTGTGGAGTCCATTGTGTGAACTTAGTAACACAACAGGCATGCTGAGCCTCCCCTGTTGTGCGAAACACACTTTAGTGGATACATGAGCTTGGCACATTCTTTGCACAGTCTGGTAAACTAAAGTACCTTTAGTAAAATACCTTTAAATCTATTGCTGCAGCTGGTGGGGAGGGGCCAGTCCTGCCAATCAGGCTTTTACGTCCCACCAGGTAGACTGTGCGGTCATTTTCCATTCGTGCTGTGCTGACCCAATATGAAACGGTGCTAAATGCACTGGAGGAGTTGTCTGCAAGTAACTGCAGCTCTGAATCTGAAAGCCAGGCACAGGGCTTGGATGATCTACTGCAACATGGTAATGTTGTACTGGGCCTTATGCACGCCCTAGATATTATAAGTGAACTAGAGACAGTAAATGCATCTCTCCAGAAAAACAGCCGGACAGTGGAAGGTATGCTTCCTGCAGTCTCCATCATCCGAAAGAGCTTGGGGGCAAAAAGAGACACTGAACACTTTCAGACGATCTTTAGGGAGGTGGAAGACAGGTGTGACAATCTGTCTCTCCAGCCTATTGCTTCACTCACGAGCCCCTAAAAAGATATCCTAGGCAGGCCACTGCTTACACACCTGGATCGGCCTTGGATTTCTACATAACGGAGTTCTACCTTGTCTTAGACACAGTAGATACACAAACGAGTGACAGGTTTATGCAACAAGGCATAGAAATGATAAAACAATTGGAAAACACACTCCTGACCGCCATTACAAATTATGCTGTTCGTAAATATCCCGAACTGAATGAAGAGAACTAGGAAGTCCAATTGGCTTTATTTAAAAACAAGTACAGTATCAAAACAACTGCAGATGCTGTACAAGCTATAAAATACATGTTCCCTGAAGTTCGTGGCCTATTTGATCAGGCAGAGACACCAGTTAGATTGTTGATGGTGGTGCTCATATCATCTGCTGAGGCAGAGCGCACCTTTAGCGGATTGCATAGATTGAAAACATGGCTGCGATCTACCATGAGTCAAAAAAGATTCAATGGCATTACTGTGTGCCATATTCAAAAAGAGAGGCTCGTCGGAGTGGACAAAAGACAAATTGCCCAGCAATTTGTGCAGGGTAATGAAATGAGGAATCCAGTTTTTGAGTCCTTCGAGGAGCCCACTTCTGGACAGTAAATTTGCTTGGCTACACTACCTATGTAGAAGTCATTTGTCATACTTTTGTGATTTGAAAAGTCAAAGGTTCAAATTCATCCATAGTAGACTATTTCATTTTACTATTTAAAATCTGAAATACACTATTTTATTTATATAAATGTCTTGTTAAAATATTTGTATTTTTTTATGTTAATGCTAGTAGTTGATATAAGGGCACACTAACTGGGGTGCAGATCATTGTAGTTGTTTGTTAAGGTTTTTTGCACATAGGTTCTTTGCTGTTTGCCTGCAATCTGCAGTTAGAATAAAGCAATTAATCTATCACATCTATCTGTGTTTCTCCACATAATTTGTAACATTACAGTATACTGGGAATCAGGAAATGCAAACTTAAAACATATTGTGGAGCAGGCTTGCTGTTGTTTAGGTGGCTGAATGGCAACTCCGTAACAGACAGTGAAGTAACAGTTTGATCATGTAGGCCTACGTTGACCAGTGTTGACTCTTGATTGTCCCTGGCTTTATAGTTGTATAAGCTTAAAAGTTGAGACCTTTTGTCACAGTTTGGTGCCCCCCACTTCAAAAGTCTCTCCTGCGCCCCTGACGCACAGGACATCAGAAACATGAACACCCTGGGCCTGATTCCAGATCGTTGCACACATCCACACACACACACACTGTCACTAACTATGGGCCGTTATGAGAGCCAGTTCACCTAACCGCGTCTTTTTAGACTGCGAGGGGGAAGCAAAGTACCTGGAGGAAGCCTGTGCAACACGAGTAGAACGTGCAAACTTCATCCACATGGAACAACGATGGGATTCATACCCCCAGCTCTGGAGGTATGAGGTGACAGTGCAACCCACTCAGTCACTGTACTGCATCTATTTAAATTTAGTGCTTTATACAATTTTATACAATAAAAGGAAATTATTGTCAGTGAATGTATCTTTTCAAAAGTGACCCTTTCCCTCTACCTTCTGCATTCAGTGCCATTGACATTGGACACAGTGTGACAACAGTGACAATGGCAGTATTCCCAAGGATATAATTATTCCATCCATTTCCCATGATGAGCAGACAAAACATCATTAGAGCAGGACCGTAAAGAGCTCTGATCACCAAAGCACCTGAGCGTCAGACTTGTGTCACAGTATTGGCACTCCTGCAGGGGGGGGCAATACCCTTGTTCATTTATTACCTGAGGTGATGCAACAGTATTTGGTAAATTGCATAATGATGGGGAGAAATCACATTAAACATGCAGTTCACAATAATAACAACAATAACAACAACAACATCCATCGTGCACGCATCCATCTTCCGATGACATATCTAGTCTATGTAGGGTGTTCCCCTGCCTTGTGCCCTCTGTTTCCTGGCCAGCTGTGACTGCCTAACGGTTTATAGAAAATGAATGGATAATAATAAGATTTTAAAAATATGGCAGGATATGGTATTGTGTTAGTGATGCATGATTTCCCTATCTATCAAAGTCATGAGAATAGGAAAACCTGGGAAAGAGATGAGCTGCTAAAGAAACTAAGCTACCATATTCAGCACAACGCAATTCAAGAGTCAAATTCAAAAACACATCTAAATGCATAACGAGTCTGAGATCTGAAGGGTGTAAGGTTGATTAGGAAACAGTTTCCTGCACAGCAGAACAATTCAATTATGCTAATAATTCCCACTGAGTAAAGTCCAGCAGGTTTTGCAGCTCTCATTACACCACAGAGAGAGCAATGGAAAGGATTTAGGCAGACCCAGTCAATGTGATGAATCAGGTGGTTCAGGGCCCAGCTGAACTGAAGAACTCTCCTGTGCTTGAGCCTCTAGGACTGTAATCAATTAACAACCCAAAATCATTTAGAAGTCAATGAAAATGAATAAATGCATACAATTTATTTCTCTCAAGCAAAAAAAACAAAAATAATTTCAATTTCTTGAAAACTGTCTTTTGAAACCAGGTTACAATGTAGAATATGTCAAGTCAGTGCCTCGAAAAAAAAGTTATTATTGAAAGGTCGATATTATTGACATTACTTTCTGACTAACACAATAATTGCACTTTAGCAGTGGTGAAAAAACATTGTTTCTATACTGACTGAAGCGGTGTGAATAATTAGAACTTGTTCTAACCATTTATCCAGGTCAGGGACTAGCGGGGTCTGGAATCTGTTCCAGGGAACACAGGGCAAGAGGCTGGGATAGACCCTGGACTGTAGACCAATGGGTAATTTAGACAACATTATCGTAAGGACATGACCCCCAAGACACAAGGAGATCATGCAGACTCCACACACACACACACACACACACACACACACACACACACACACACACACACACACACGTGCGCGTGCATTTGTAGTTCTAACCTTGTGAGGCTCTTCCATTCATTTCTATGGGTCTAACCCTAAACCTAACTATGACAACCCCAACCCTTACCCAGCCCTAACCTTAATATAAGTAACCCAACAAAATACAAGACTTTTGGCTCTTTTGGTTTTTTGAGTGCATTCACAGATTTTTATAAAATTGAGCTTTTACTCGTAGGGACACGACAAATGTCGCTACAAGGTAAAAATGTCTAGTTTTTATAATCTCCTGGGGACATTTTGTCCCCACACTGCAATACAAATATGGTACACACACGCACACAGTACCCCGTGTGTTTTCATCCCCCCACATAAAAAGCTAGTACTTATTAAATTGTTGCTATAATTGAAAAAACAGATTTTGAATCACAGACATTTAGTCATGTTATTAAGCATGGATGTTAAGGCCCTCTGATAGTATAATGACAAGATGCTGAGTTGTGGGTTCCTTATTATGATCATGCTTAGAAATCAGAAAACGAGTGGTAATAAATAGACCGTGGGTTGCTGTTGGATTCTGGGCAACAAGGAAGCCAATGCTAAAGTAAAAGGAATGAGAGACAAAGATGAGACTGAGGATGAAGACAGGCACAATCACACCCAAGAAAAGTGATCTAAGTTGACTACTGGGCCACATGGTCATGTATGGCTTGAGCTTGAAGGAGGCGAGGCAAGACTTCACCCAAATCTTGGCTGCTTCACAGTTTTGTCCATCATTCATAACTTAGATATGAGAGCAGGTACGTAGCTCTCTGTTTACATGGAAAAATAAGTCTTCTTTATGCAGTATTCCCTTAAAACATGCTGTATTTATTTACAATGTTTTGCAGAACTGCTATATGACCAACAGATGGTGCAACACACCGGCTCTTCATACCCAAGCAGGGACCCGCTATTGTGAACAAACTACTTTAAATGAAGGAAATCGAAAATAACATAATTGCCAACCACACCGTATTCAAACAGTATTCATCATGTCAGATTGTCCAAACTGGATCGTGTCCAATGATGCCATCAAATCGAAATGAAGCAACTACACAGGGCGTCGTTTCACTAGAACTCTGTGAGAGTCAAAGAATTCCGCTATGAATACGTGCACAAAGTTGCTGCTGCTTTTGATCATGAATATGCCTTTATTGATGTAACTGGCTTTGACCTGACTAAAACAAGGTGACTGGAAAGAAATATCACTGGTCATAATCCTTGAGAGAAGTGTTCCACTCTATGGATACAGATTCCTGCATCAATGCATTCAGGCGCTTCATTTCCAGAAGAGGTCAAGTAAGGGAACTAGGGTCAGATAATGGAACTAATTTGGTCTGTGCTGAAAAGGAGTTGACAGAAGCGCTGAAATCATGGAATGTGGAACAAAATCAAGCACGCTCTCTTACAGAAACATGTTAAATGGATGTTCAATCCTCCTGCTGGTGCCCACTTCCAAGGTACTTGGGAACGATTAATCCACATGGTTAAAAGAATTTTGTTGTCCATTACAAACCAACAACCATTGGTCTTGCCACAGTGATGTCAACAAGTGATTGTAATCATGATTTGGTAAGATCTGGAATAATGATTCGTCTGACCACAATACACGTTTCCACTGTGTGATGGTCCATCCCAGATGCCTCTGAGCCTAGACATGGATGCATTTCTTGCTGAGTTTTGTCATGTCTTCAGCCACCTGGTCAGTGAGCAGGATGCAGCTTCCCTGGCTGCTCCGGCTGTGTTACTGTCCATAGTCTGTAGCGGACTACTCCGTGGAGTTCCACATAATGGCAGCGTAAATGGGGTGGAACACCGAGGCCCTCGTAATGCACTTCCATCGTTACTTGAACAAGGGTATCAAAGATGAGCTGGCCTCCTAAGCAGAAACCTAGAGGACTTGATCACATTCACAATTCATATTGGGCTCCATCTCTGGAGACACCCTACCATGGTCTCAATCCCAGCACCAGACCTCCGGTGGTAACCCCCAGATTACCTCTGCCAGAACCTGTGCAGTTGGACCATCGTCCGGGCCTCCAGGGAGTCATGACAGGACCTGCCTCCTCTATCATCGGTCCAACAAACTACCTCACTTCTAGTACCCAGATGAGCTGGCCAGAAGTTCAACTACAGTTGCCGGCATTTATCGACTCTGGAGCTGGCAGCAATTTCCTGGACTGGGAACTAGCCCCCATTGTAATATCCTGCTACAGCAGGCACGTCAACCCCTCCAGGTCCAGGCCCTAGACGGGTGTCCATTAGGGTCAAGTAATGTGAACCACCAAACCAGGCCACTTAAACTTGAGCTCAGGACCCATTCCAAGAGCATGCAATTTTACTCTGTCAACTCCCTGCAGACTCCACTGATCTTAGGCTTCCCCTAGCTGCAGCACTACAGTCCTCGCATTTCTTGTACATCAGGGCAGATCCTGAAGTGGGGTAATGCATGCTAGAATCATTGTTTACATCCTGTCAGTACCACTCGCTATACTTTGGAGGAAAATATATATCACTGCACTTTCAGCACAACACCACGATCTTGCTGATTCTTTCAGTTGGCAGAAAGCCGTGTTGCTGCCTCCTCACAGACTATATGACTGTGCCATGAACCTCTATCCTGGCGCATGTCCCCCATGGCCACCTATAATCCCTCTCGAAGCTTGAACAGATGGCCCTGGATGAATATATTGCAGCAGCACTGCACCATAGCAAGAAAGATGGAGGCTGATGACCTTGCATCAAGTACTGTGGATTGAATCGTATAACCATCAATAACAGGTACCTGATGCAGCTCAGTAACACCGCCATCAACATCTTGCAGGGATGAACAATTTTCAGTAAACTTGACTTGCACAGTGCATTCAACCTCATCCGTAAACAACAGGGGATGAGTGGCAAACCACGTTCATCACACTGAGGGGCCGCTACGAATATTCAGTGATGCCTTTTGGCTTGTCTGATGTTCTGGTTGTGTTCAAAAGCTACACAAACAACGCTTATTCTTTGATTAAACAGGTTTGTTTTTATTTACCTTGAAGTGTTGATTTTTTCCCCCTCCCTCACCAATCACATTTAATGCATACACTTAGTCTTACAGCACCGTCTTCAGCACAGCTTATGTAATTTAGTAAATTATCTTGTCCAAGCCTCCTCCACCATCTTTCTGGGTTATGTGATCACCCCTGACAGCATTACTGTGAACCTAACTAAAGTCTCCGCAGTCAGAAAGTGGCCTCAACTTACCAGTTTAAAGCAGGTACAGCAGTACCTGGGCTTTGTAAGTTTTTATAAGGGTTGCTTTCAGAAAAAACAGTGTTGTGGCCAGCCCCATGACCCAGCTCACACGAGCAGGACATGGTTTCTGTTGGGGGAAGGAGACTTCAGCGCATTTGACCAGCTCAGCCCTGTCTTAAATCACGTTGACCTGGAGTGAAACTTGTGAAGGTCGATGCCTCTGACATAGGTGCTGGTGCAGTCCATTTCTTCTAATAGACTACAGGAGGAAATCCATCTGCCATGAGCAGGACATGGAAATTCCACACCTACAGACCCGGAACGTGTAAGGAGTCCTAACCTCTACCCCCGATGTTAAATGAGGAAATATTTTGTCAAATCTGTACATTAATGTATTGGTTTGTTCTTTATCTGATTAACTCTCTGATAACAAAACATTCAAAGTCATTTTATTCTGTTTGTGATTTTGATTAATTGGGCAATTACTGGTATTACTCATTGAAAAAACAAGAACATTAATCTGCCATTGATACATTTTTGTGGACAAAGCAGCAAGAACTGAAATATCCATAGTCAGACAGCCACTCCTTGACCACTTTGAAACAGTGTTACACTAATTCAACTGAAAGATATTATTCACAGATTTAAAGATCACAATTACATGTGTGGCTCAGATTATCCCGGGACCAGTCAGGGTCAGGTGATTCAGCCATCTTTGTTCTGCTCTGTTGTCACACATAACTAATTATGGTGGAGGATATATATATATATACATATGTATAAACAACAAATTATTTCATAGAATCTCATTCGGCTTGAACAGAAAGGAACACTCTCTGAAAGTCTTTTATAAAGATTTTACAGGTATAATTAAACAGAACTTTGCCTCCAACCTAAAAAAAATCTTTCTGTAGACATTTACATTTTTTATGATCAAATGATTTATTAAATTTGATAGTGTTTTATATGTGAATTTATATGAGGTTTGCTCTTTATTTATTAATACACAATAGTGATGGAAAAAGACAAGTGAGGTTGGCATATACATAACGGTAAGTACGTTTCTTCATTTATTACTAATATTTTTTTTATTTTACCCAGGCTCAATAGTAGGAAAAGTGAGTCATATAAAGAATTTAGGAAAAATGAAAAAAAGGGTTTGATCTAATCTTTTGTAGTCATTATAAACTATTTTCTATTTTAAATATGAAATATGCAAGAATAGTATGGAATTAAAGATGTCTTTTGAAATTCAAATGAGCTATTAAGTGTAATGATTATAACGAAATGATACTTCATGGTAGTAAGAAAATGGTACTGAAAAAATGTGGGTTACTAAGTTCATACAGCACTGGAAGAGGCTAAGAGTCGTTATGAACAGCAGCTATTTACTGATTAAGCAAAGAAGCGTATTCTGGACTGCATTTACATGGTCTTCAAATCTGATCAAACGTTGGGCTGAGATTTTGTCCGTTAAATGCAAAGTGATTAAAAATATATTGAATACAAAATTTGCCGTGAATACATATACCAAAAAATATGTTTCATTAATATAATGTTCCCGTTTTTGAGTGCGTGCTGGGCACATGTCAAACTCTTAAATGAAGATAATTTCCTAAAACTGAAAGTAACATGTTTTAACCCTTTCATGCATGAATTATAACTGGTTGAAACAATGTTCTTTTATTATTTTCAATTCTTCGTTCAGGATTTCAGAGAACATTCTGAAGTGATTTTACTCCAGCCGTACTTTTTAAAAAGATGCATGTATTGTAATGCATGTAATACATGTAATGCGTGTATTTCAGTACATCAGTAAGAGGAACTTACTCGGTCTGACAGTATAAATTTTACAGGGAATCACAACTGAAACCTTTGCTCCATTTAGTAATGTCCTCTAAAGTAGATTCCATGAAACCATTAACTTGAAAACAATCCATAAATTAGATCAAAATTGCTTATATAGTAAGGAGAATGCATGTAAGGGTTAAAATTCGACAGACTAGTAGTTGCACTAAAACAACCAGAAGGTTTTAAAAGGTTAATATATTTATCTTTACAGAACAGAGAAGACTGAGGAACACCAGCACTGGAAAACTATGTCTGATATAATTTACCTCAACGTGACAGAAAGCTCGTTTGTGCGACCTGATTTTTTTTTTATCAGTGGGTTATCTAATTTGCCTCATTCCAAATATTACTTTATTTTTTTGTGTTTAGTTTATGTTGTTACTGTTTTAGGGAACTCCTTTGTTACTCTTATTATTTATATAAACCCTAGTCTTCACACCCCAAAGTATATGGCTGTTTTTAGTTTAGCTTTAGCAGATTTGGGTGAGACTACTGCTAATTTTCCTAACTTGATTAGTAGCTTACTATTTAATACACAACAGATCAGCTATGGTGCCTGCTTAGCTAATATGTTTTTTGTGTTTTTCTTCAACTCTGTGCAATCGGTCATGCTTACCGTTCTAGCATACGACAGGTTTGTTGCAATTTGCTTTCCGCTGAGATACCACAGCATTGTCACAAACACATCAATGGGCATAATTGTCAGTGTTGGATGGGTATTTAACTGTATGTATATGATTGTTGGGATCATTTTAATCACTAGACTCTCCTTTTGTAAATCAGTAGTGATTGACAGCTACTTTTGTGACCATGGGCCTGTTTTCAGACTGGCCTGCAATGATAATCTTCCAAGTAAAAAATTAGCAATGGTATACACTGTGTTACATCTTTTTTTACCGTTGGTTGTGATTGGTTTATCTTATGCATGCATTTTACTGGCGCTGTTTAAAATTGCATCATGGGAAGGACGTCTGAAAGCCTTAAAGACCTGTTTCTTCCACCTAATATTGGTGTCAGTATTTTACATTCCAATACTGGCCATTTACTTAACTGCATTATACATCTCCATAGACCGCAATGCCAGGATAATGAATTTGCTCCTTGCTTATGCCATTCCTGCCATGCTGAACCCTATTGTGTATTCTCTGAACACTGCTGAGATGAAGGAATTCATAATAAAAATATTCAGAAGAAACAGGCACAAGGGCCTAGTAGCTGCATTTGCTGCCTGATCAAAACCTCTAGTACGAAGTTCTTCTTTTTGAATGGGGAAATGTTCTTGTTATGCTTCTTAGTTAGATTCCCTACTAACAACTGTCTCACGGATGCATAATTCACAAACATGCATAATACCACTACATAAGCATACATGAAAGTGATGTAATACTGTTTAATTATTGTTAATATTTATAACTTTCTAGAAACATTAAATGCATTTAAAAATATTGCCTGAAGAATGAAATGTATTAGGAGATTACATAGCTGTCATGCCCTCCCTCCCTGCTCCTTCTGTGTTTCCCCAGCGTGTCCTAATGGGACACACCTGTTCTGAGTCTTCCCCTCGTTAGTTGTCTGTAAGAGTGCTTCCCAGTCCTGTTTGCCCCATTCCGGTCATTAACGTCACCCCTGTGTGCTTCCGGCCTGTTCCTGCCTGCTCCTATCCGCTCCTGGCCCTCGGATTGACCCCCGGTGATCCCCCGTTTTACATTTTGGAGCTTTTTATGCCTTTGGACAATAAACCCCTGTGTTACACTCTGCCGGCCTCCCTTCCTCAACATGACAATAGCACTGTTCATATGCATGAAAACCCCTATTATATTTGGACTATATAGTACTTGTAAACTTTGAAAATTAAATGCTTTCCAGATTTGCCAGATTGTATAAAATCATCAATATATCTCACTTTAACCACAGATAATGGTTATGCTGTATTTTATAGAGAGTGAGGAAGCCGTTGTCTCTTAGGTGTATTACTGCTTTGTTCCTGATTCAAACCAGTATTCATATTCCGCCTTTTTTGTAGCTATAAAACAAGTAAACATAATTAGCATGATCGTGCCTTCACTTTTCCTTGCTTTAGAATACCATCCATTTCTCATAAAGGATTATGATGAGCCTGAAGCCCATGCAACGAAATCTATAGGGCCTTATTTTCTAGTGTATTTAAGTAAAAAAAATTGCATAGCTATGTGTGCTTTAGACTTAAGTGTATGCACTGAGGAAAGATGAACTTTGGGTGGAGTGAGGTCAAAATCTGGGTCTTTAACATGTAAATATCCTTTACGCACATTCTTCAATTGACATATGACTTGTTAAAAAGCCTTGGAGGTTACCGATTATTAATTTAATCAGCCATGATTATAAGTTTTTTCCATCTTTCAGATGACTTTTTATTGCTGGATTAAATGCTATGTCATAATGAGGCACGATGCAGGGATAGTTACTGTATTATTAATACAGGCATAATGCACTCATTCACGTATGCTCTAGTCACAGCGATTAGCTTATTAGTAACAATAACAAGCAACATCATTTATGCTGCGGCATATGATTAGAGTTCCCACCCATCTCATATATTATGGGATCACCCTGTATTGAAAAGTAAAATCCTGTGTGCCATTTTGAACCAATTGGGGATGTGATTTGTCCCATATTCTCATACGTGTGGATACACATACAGTATAAGTCAAGTCTCATGCTTTACCCGTGAGACTCACGGTTTTCAGCATTTGGCGCTCTCTCACGGCTCTTAGACCTAAATGGCATGGGGTGTAATGCACTGAAACCAAACAAAAAAATGTCTGACCATTTGACAAACACTCCCACTCAAAAACAATTTGTTCACTGGCAGAAACTGGCAACCCTGCATATGACCCTGTTTCATTAACTATATGGCTGCTAATTCAGGCGTTTCCACTGTGTCTTCAACCACATTCAAAATCAAAGTTTCGCTGAAACCTTCTCTGGATATTAGATTCGATTCATATAATCAATGGAAAGTCCATGTTCAACCTTTAACTTTCAGCCAAAATCCCTGTGGGCATTCTCCCTTTAAGCCAGTGTTTTAGTTCTCACTGCCTCTATTGAAAACCCTTATTACTTATGCTCAGCTTACAGGAGAATCGGCGCAGAATATATAAAACACTTAAGCGCTGACAGGGGAACGTGGCCTTTAGTGCACAGGACAGGGGACACCCAGGATGGGACGCCACTTCATCCTTACATTAAATTATTAACAGTTGTGTTTGCATTTATATCAAGCCAAATGGGTATGTAGTGCATATATATAAAAAAAAGAAATCACAGTATGCGTTAGTTTGGTTAATGAAATAATAAGCCATCAAATGATGTTAATTTAAATTAGGAAATGCTAATTTGATTACTCTATAAAATGCTTTGTGTCTTTGAAATCAGGCACTGTACATTTTAATTAGTGGTCTAAATCATAGCCTTTTTCAGTGTGTTGTAATGAATACACATTCTGGATATAAGTGCAGAGTTAGGTCAAAACAGGTAGGGTAAAAACCAGAACAGACAGGATTTCCAAAGCCAAAGGGATACCCAAAAACCTAGTTATGGTCATATGCAAAAAGGTCATAATCCATAAGAGGTCATTCAGCACAAAAAAAAAACATAAAAATTGAAAGGCAAAAGGGAAAGACAGAGAATAGTAATGTTGCAAAACTCAATACCTCACAGTGAAGCAGGGGAACCAGAGGTGATTTAAAGGATTATCTTGACTGCATACAGCTGGGTTTATGGCAGGAGTAGGGTGTGGTTGACTTGTCAAGGGCATGGTTTGTGTGTTGACATTCTGAAAAGCATACCAGTCTATTAATACATAACAGTTTTCCAGTGATGTACAATGGCTCATATTACTTGCTGAAGAAATAACCTTGACCTGCCAGGGTGCCTAGGAGTCTGAATGTCTAGATGATTACAATAATGAATCTCCTAAGCAGACATTTATTATAAAATTTTTAATTCCTGCCATTTTATATGGATCACAAGTACCTTACAGTTCTATCTGCATATGTCCATCCACCCATCTTCCAAACTGTTTATCCTAGGCAGGATTATGGGGGACTTGGATCCTGTCTCAGGCATCATTGACCTTTCTTAGAAATCCGACAGTTAATGCACAACAAATTAAATGACCATAAATACATATTACCTAATCGCTTCAAAGAGGGATTTGAGTAACTGTGATGGAAAACAGGAAATATGAATAAATGTAAAAGTCAAAGAATCACGTCACAAACATGATGGTAAGAACAGTCCCTTGATCATGGATCATAGTGTCTGGGGGCCACTGATCTCAGTTAGATGATCTACCGTTTTTTTTCTTCAGTTTTTTTTTTTAATCACATGCAGAACATCACAAAGGAAAACACATAAAAGGACAGAAAAAACACTTGTCTGCTTAACAGGAAGACGGAATTTTTGCAGTCACACCTTTCATAAAAATCCGGAGTCATTTAAAAACTAAGAAACTGGTGTTGCCTTCAAATTAAATGAAAATTTTGAGTAAGTATTATGCATTCTTTAAAGTGTTTGAATTGCTTTTCATCAATGTTAAAAACTTTCAAATGTGAAATTTTATAACAATGGATAATCACATCGATGTTTGTTTGTGTTTTGTCTGCAGCCGGAGTAATACAGGTATCGTAAGCTATATTACTCAGCCCTAAGAAACATCTAACCATCCAGTCATCAGTACATTCATTTCCCGTAACTGCTAATACAGTACATAGTCGCAATACCTGAGAAATATCTAAATTATTTGTATAGTGCTTTTTTGCATGCAAACAAATAACCAACCCGTCATAAATATATTAAGATATCCCACCATTAGTGGTTATATTTTATTCATCAAAAGTCAATTTTGATTCAGGCTGATCTGTCTGATTTTTAGTATCTAGTACACATGAAATTGAGTGCTTGCTATGTTCACATTAAAATAATAAATGTTTGTTTCACCTTAAGGCACTCAGAATCATGCAGAAATTTTGAGAGTGTAAATGATGTACCTGGTGGCACCCCAGCATCAAGGAACTATCCAGTAGAGAAGTCTTACTCCCAAATTCTGTTTTCACATAATCTGCAATTTTCTGACAAACATAACATAGTTAGGCAGACAGGCATACGTGCAGACATGAATGGATGTTATGAGCAGTGCTTTTTCCTTTAATGTATAAAATATAGAGTATTTTTTTCATTGGTAAAACAAGATGAATGACATTCACATAAACTCACAATAATAATAGTGGTTCAGTGGGTCGCACTTCTAGAGTTATGAGTTTGAGTCCCGTTTCTGCTCTGTCTGTGTAGTTTGCATGTTTTCCGTATTTTCTGCATGTTTCCTCCAGGTATTCCGGTGTACCTATACCCTTTTCTACCCCCAGCGGCTTTGTTCAGGGTAAGTGGAAGGAAGTTGGACGCTATAACAGCTATTTATTTTAAAGTGTGCGTATAGGCTTACATGATCGAATACATTTATAAGCATTTCACCTGGATTGTGAGTTATTACCAGAAATTCAGGAAAATGCACAACATTTAGCTTTAAACAGAAATCTGCTCAACTGGGGGCTGACTGTTTGTGTGAAAGATAGAATAAAAAATGCAATTAATCAAAAATTGAGTTTAGCCATAAGTCCTTTCAAGTTTTTTCATGGTGACAAATATTTGTCCAGTTAATTAATAAATAAAAAGTTGCTGACATTATATATCTTTGATTTCTTTTTCTCTAGTTAGAATTTTCATGTCTCCCAGGGTGAATTCTCCCTTATACCATGTGCAGTTTGGTACACAGTTGCGGCAACTCTGCTTCGAAATAGCAGTTCTGAAAAACATACACACTAGTAATTAAATTATACAAGTGTTGGAACTGCATCAGTTAATATTTGACAAAGCAGCACAGGTGATGCATGAAACCCCAATAAAGTTTTCATTTCCAGGTCTGAGAAGACTGAGGAAGAATACTGTTGAGGGAACATGGCTGATGTAATTTACCAGAATGTGACCGAGAGCTTGTTAGTGCATCCGGAATTTTTTTATATCACTGGTTTTCCTAACTTGCCTCATGCCAAATATTGCTTTATTTTCTTGTGTTTGGCTTACATTGTTACTATTGTAGGAAACTTATTTGTAACACTTATTATTTATATAGACCATAATCTTCACACCCCAAAATATATGGCTATTTTTAGCTTAGCTGTAGCAGACATGGGTGAGAGCACAGCTCTTATTCCCAATTTGATTGACATTTTTATATTTAATACCCAACAAATTACCTATGGTGCCTGCATAGCCAATATGTTTTTTGTGTATTTTTTCAACTCTGTGCAATCGGTCATGCTTACCGTTCTAGCATACGACAGGTTTGTTGCAATTTGCTTTCCACTGAGATACCACAACATAGTCACAAACACATCAATGGGTATTATTGTCAGTGTTGGATGGGTATTTAATTTCATGTATATGATTCTTGGAGCAATTTTCATAAGTAGACTCTCCTTTTGTAAATCAATAGTGATCGACAGCTACTTTTGTGACCACGGACCTATATATAGACTAGCCTGCAATGATAATACTCCAAGTGTAACATTAGCTAAGGTATACATAGTATTACATCTGTTTTTACCAATGTCTGTGATTGGTTTATCTTATGCATGCATTTTGCTGGTGTTGTCTAAAATTGCATCCTGGGAAGGACGGGTTAAAGCCTTAAAGACCTGTTTTTCCCACCTCATACTAGTCTCTGTGTTTTACATTCCTTTATTGGGCATGTACATAGCTGCATTATGCATTCCCGTTCAACCTAACGCCAGGTTAATTAGCACGTCGCTGTCATATGCCATTCCTGCCATGCTTAACCCCATTGTTTATTCTCTGAACACAGCTGAAATCAAGGACTTTATAAAAAAAAAATTCAGTAGACACAAGGGGATAGTACCTGCATTTACAATGTAATTAATTTTTCTCAAAAAATACTGATTGTGTGTTGTCGTATCTGATTCACTGAACATATGGTTGTCCAGATTAGGCTGATTTTAGTCACTGGCGCCCAGGAGAAATTGTATGAGTGACCCAAAAGAGCAGGAAATTAGTTGTCCAGAAATACAACAACCCGTTGGACCACCCACTTTACAATATAATATTTAATGAAAATGTCTTAATAATCATCACACTATAAACATGGCATAAGGAAAATTTGACAATTACAGAAATGCTGTTCCTGACAACTTAACTATTAAACTATAAATGCTATAAAAGACTATTTTTTATTCTATAGCCTTTTGTGACCTTTAGTGATAATGTGTTTTTTTTTTTTTGCTTTTGTTTTTTATTGTACTTGCTTTTTAATATGCTGCTGGTTTCTTTAAATTGTGTTTTGCTGTATTTTATTTATCTTGTGTTGTGTTTTACTCATTTATCTATGTGTTCATTGTGAAGCACTTTGGCTACAGCACTATGGTTGCTGTTTTAAACATGCTCTATAAATAAATTGCCATTGCCCTTGCCAAGTGTCCAGCCTCCCTACAGTACAGACATAGCCTATTACCTCTATACAGTGCATACAGGGAAATTTGTTTTTGGAGGGGGATGATTGGAAAACAGAATTTATCATCACTAGGGGGCACAATTAGTACCACATCATGCCATATGGTCTTGATAACGCCCTTCCCTATTTCACTACTTCACGAACGAGATCTTTCAAATCATGGTAAACAAATTCTTGATCATATATGTAGATGACCTGCTTTTGTATTCCCCTAACTTGGCCTCTCTCAGAATTATGTAACCTCCCCCAGATGATGTTTGAGAAGAATCTTTACATCATGGTTCAGAAGTGTGAGCTCAACTGAAAAACAATATCTTCCCTGGGACCTGAGAAGGTGAGAAGACAGAAGAACGAGGTGTCCACCATACATATCTGGCATGAGACCAGCACAATAAAAAAATTTCTACTTGGTGTCCACTCCCTTGACCTCCCTTATGAGTAAGACCGCCAAGAACATTGTCTGGAATGATGCAACTCGTGCAATCTTCCAGAGATGGAAGCAGCTTTTCATGTCTGCTCCAATGTTCAAGCAATCTAATCTGACATGCCCTGCTGTTGTGGAGATGCATGCATTGGAGCAGTAGTACCCCAGCATCATAGCACGCCATCTAGATTTCCGTGTGCTTATTATTCCTATAAAGTTTCTTTCACAGAACAAATTTACAACGTTACCAGAGCAGCAGGCCATCAAGTTGGTGCTAGAAGAGTGCAGACATCCGTTTGAGCAGGCATTGGCCGCAAGAGGTTCACGAGCCGCATGTGGCGCTTGGCGGGTGTTTTTTCTGACTGTTCTATGCCATTACAAAAAAAAAGATTTCACTGACAAAAAAGAACATGAGCTCACCAATGCTGTGTGACAGGATTTAGCCTATTTCTCTTTTAAGAGCATGGAGAGGCATAGTTGGATGGGAGGAGACACAGGGGTTTTCAAGAAACTAATTAAACGAAACAACAGTATCTCTGTATGTGAAAGGAAACGCCAACGGAATGCCGTAACATTTCAGGAGTTAGAAATATAGACGGCTAATAGCGGCTGCAATAAGCTGTGGCAATCCTTCAGAGTAAATGGAAAGTACTTAAACATACTACGTAGCAGAAAAACAAAACCTTTCACATGAAGATTTCAGAGAATTATCTAATAATAAAAATAATCGACTGCATTTATTGCAAATAAATAATAGTATTATCATTTAGGTTTACGTTAAATAATTTGTTCCAATTATCTGCAACATTAAAAGGATGATAAGCAAGCTGTAATGGAAGACCTGCCCAAATATCCTAAACATTTTTATCCAATAGAAAAGAAGTCACACACAGGCATAGGTGCCGATTTAACAGGTCCTCCGGGGCTCAGGCACCCACTGAGGAGGTCAAGGATCCACGGGGAAATCTCAGAATGAATGTGCACATACAACAATGAGTCGTCAGTCCGGAAGCAGTAAATCACGCAAGCTAAACTCCAGAATGAGTGAAACTCCAGTACCATTGCCTCCAAATATTATTGCAACCCACCCCCACGCAATATCGTCGTCGCCACCTCTGCCCCCACCCTTGGCACCTTTGCAAACAGTTCATTAATTGCTTGTACACTGTTGAGAAAGGCAAAGACGTGGATGGAAACACTTTAAGCACAGGTTTTCTTTGTGATAAACCACAACTAATGTGGTAATGCTTTTTTGGAGGAAGTGACTTCGTTACAGACACCGTTGTATGATTTTCTTTCAGTTAATCCTTATATTGCTACAAATACTCAGTAAGCTTATTTAACTTACAAGCAAATGATAATTTTATGAATGTTGCTAGGAAATATTTATGTAGTTGTCCTGCTGTAAAAAGGACAAACCCAAAAATGATAGGCACAAATACAATCTTGAAGTTAATGAAGAACATGAAGAATGGTTTCTAAGGGCCAAAGATTAAAGTCAGGTGATCAGCTTGTCAGAGAACATCACAGAGGAGGATTTATAAAGAGCAGAACGGTTTCATAGATCCTCTGTCTGCTTGGACTAAAAATAAGACATTACAACAGTCACATTATATTTTGTAAAGATCCTACCGGTAACATTTAAAGACAGAAAGGTAATTTTTTCACTCCGACTTAAATATGAGCTCCCACTTGTACCTTGCAGTCCAATAGCTTTACATGATGGAAACTTACTTAAGCATGATTACATGTGAACTTTAATTAGGATAAAGTATGGCACTAATGTTTATTTCAGTTTCTTTTTACAGAACTCCCTTTCTAGCATCGGGGGCTTGTCTGTGGTTGTTGGATTACAGGTATTTTGTATTCAGCGGTCCTGGGAAACAATCATTTTTAGCTTGCATAACGAGAAACAAAGAATCAAATATGAATCAAAAACGTGTATTTGTTTTTACATTATATTTGTGACTTGCCGGTATTTCATTTGTGAGTTAAATGTTTATGAATTGAAATAGTACAACCTAGATTTTTGTTACATTAAATGTTTTTTTGTGGTGTATAGATAGCTCACCATGATCTTTACCCGTCCATCCATGTCCTCTATCTTAGCCAGCACAGGTTTATAGTGGATCTTTAGCAACACTCATGTAAATGCTATAATATGTTAAAAGCTTTAAAATTATAAATAATAAAGCATGTGGGAAAGCTATGACATTTTTGCTGTAGTTCTGTTTTAGTCATTTTCAGTATTGTCTATTGAGTGTTGTTTTGAAACTAAGTTGTATTTCAATATTTTCTTATATTCAGAATACCATCATTTCGATTGGCTGTGATGTGTTGGATGTTGGTGTTACAGTCAGAAACTCAATATGACACAATCAATATGACATAACTGTCTTACCACAGCTTATCACAATATTCATGTTTGATCAAAGCCACCAACCAAGTCTTAAATACAGTAGAGTTTATTGAATTACTTTAAAGTAATATAAAACAAATCATTCAGAGACAGCCTTCTTGATTTTTTTTTTAAAGTTCACAGATAAAAACAACAAAATTTGATTAGCACTCATTCTTATAGTTATGGAGAACTCAATTTATGTTTTTTTACTTTTCCAATGATTAGTTAAATTCTAGGAAACATATTTCTGTTTGAAATGAAGTAGCTTAATTATCGTGATTTGTCATTTTAAAATTCAAGAGTTTTCTCGGGGTGCACCATGGCACTGTTGCTCATGCTTTCAAGGTGGAAATAGCATTTTGTGTGGGTTTCAATTTATAAATATTGAATACTTCATTGTTGTGTATAATTGTGTGAATATGTATATAATGTTGTGCAGGGTATTTCCCTACTTTGAGGCTCGTGCACCTGGTATAGACTCCAGCCTGTCTCGTACTGTACTAGATAAGCAGTTGGAAAACAAGAATGGAGTTTATCTGTAATGTTACCATACTGTTTAAAAAAATGTAAAGAAGTTTTACTTTTGCAGGTCCAAGAAGGCTGAAGAACAACACCGATAAAACATGTCTGACACATTTAACCAAAATGCAACTCAAAGCTCGTTTGTTCGTCCTCAGTATTTTGTCATCAGTGGTTTTTCTAACATGCCTCATGCCCAATACTACTTCATTTTCCTGTGTTTGGTTTATGTTGTCACTGTACTGGGGAACTGTTTCGTCACACTCGTTATTTACATTGACCGTAGTCTTCGCACCCCAAAATATATGGCTATCGTTAGTTTAGCTGTAGCTGACTTGGGTGAGAGCACTGCTATTTTTCCTAACATAATTAACGTCTGCCTATTAAATATACAGCAAATAACATATGAGGCCTGCCTAGCCAACATGTTTTTCATATATTTTTTCAATTCTGTGCAGTCTGTCACACTTAATGTTCTGGCGTATGACAGGTTTGTTGCAATCTGCTTTCCCCTGCGATACCACAGCATCGTCACAAACACATCAATGGGCATTATTCTCACTGCTGGATGGGTATTTAATTTTCTGTTTTTGTTTCTTTCAGTGATGTTGGTCACAAGGCTGTCTTTTTGTAAATCAGTAGTAGTCAATAGCTATTTCTGTGACCACGGGCCCGTATACAGACTGGCCTGTAATGATACTCTGCCAAACTACATCATAGTAATATTATTCACAGTCGTGGGTTTTGTTTTACCATTGCTTGTGATTGGTTTATCTTATTTGTGTATTTTGTTGGCACTGTTTAAAATTGCATCATGGGAAGAACGTCTAAAGGCCTTTAAGACTTGTTTTTCTCACCTAATATTAGTGTCTGTATATTATTTTCCAATACTGGGCATTTACACAGGTGCAATGACTAGCTCTGTCCACCGTAATGCAAGGATACTTAACATATCACTCTCATATGCCATTCCTGCCATGTTAAACCCCATTGTGTATTCTCTGAACACAGCCGAGATCAAAGATTTTGTAAAAAGAATGTTCAGAAGAAACAAACACAAGAGCGGAGTAACTACAGCAAATGACTAGTGGAGAAACGTGACCCAGAGACAGATTCAGGATTATATGTTCTCCACACTGTTGCATGTTTTTCTTGTTCTAGTTCCATTAAGATATGTTAGTTCTTTCTGTAAAGGAGGATTTTTAAAGAGCATGCATGTTATTAATATACTTCTTAGTAAAATAATTTCAAATACCAATTTGTAATTTACCTGAATATACTGTATATGAATGACAAACACATAAGCAGAATTTAAGAAGTCTAAATTAAGGTATTACATGTATTTCTCTGTAGAAATACTTTTGAAAAATAAAGCACTGACTCTGTTCTGATTATTTTAATAAACAAGGTGTGAGCATTTTCTTTCATGTGGTGCTTGTTCTTTCCACCCATCAATACATTTTCCAAAGTCCTTATGCAGCGCACAGTCACAGTAAGCCTGGCCCGTACCTCAGGAAGCACAGTGTGTGAGACACAGATCATTACCCTAATGAGTGTCACATCAGCACCAGTGTTCTGGATCCCCAAGGATTTCACACTCCTCATTTCCCTTGTTTAGTTCCTCCAATTACTATTGTCCTGATTTACTCTCACGTGTCTCACCTGGTTCCATTGTTACTTAAGCCTTAATTCCACTCTTGCATAATTGCACTGAATAAGGACTGCTAAAGTGGTGGGCGTGGCGGGGAACTCCAGTAGGGCAGAGGAAACAGACAGCAGGTGTGCGGCAGGACTGATGGCTGACTGGACATGGTGCACTGGCGCCCCCTGGTGGCGTGCAGGAGAGGTTGCAAAAATGAAGCATTTATATAGTCATTTCATTTAATCATACTATTACTAATAATCCCGGTGATCTCATAAGAACAAAAAGATCAATGTGTATTTTTTCTGAAATGTATCACATTTTTTTTTCAATGCTAGACAATGTGCCACAAATGAAATTTGCATATGGTATTTTTACATCACTGCTTTTCCTAGCATGCTGCATGCCCAATAATACTTCATTTTCTTGTCGTTTGTTTATGTGATCACTATTTTAGGAAACTCTTTTGTCAGCCTTATTATTTACGTGGACCGTAGCCTCCACACCCCAAAATATATGACTACTTTTAATCTAGCTATAGCTAATTTGGGTGAGAGCACTGCGATTTTTCCCAACATGATTAATGTCTGACTATTAAACATACAGCAAATAACATATGAGGCCTGTTTATCTAACATGTTTTGTTTATATTTATTTACTTCTATAAAGTCTGTCATACTTATTCTTGCTTATGACAGAAAAGTCACAGTTTGCGATACCACACCGTCATCACAAACACATCAATGGGCATTATTCTCGCGCTGGCATTGGTAAAAGTCGACTGCTGAACAAGTGTATTGCAGTGGCTTTGATGACCAGACTGTCTTTCTGCAAATCCACAGTGACTGATAGCTACTTCTGAGACCGTGACCCACTGTACGAACTGGCCTGCAATGACAATGCCCCAGATATCCTAGTGGCATTGGTGGGCATTGTGGCCTGTATTTTTCTGCAGGTGTTTTTGATTGGTTTATCTTATTTGTGTATTTTGCTGGCACTGTTCAAAATTGCATCATGGGAAGGACGTCTAAAAGCTTTAAAGACCCGTTTCTCCCACATGGTACTGGTATCAGTATATTATATTCCAGCTGGCAGCACCTATTTAGTTGCTCAGATCGTCTCCATCCATTGCAATGTCAGGATAAGCAATACATCATTCTCATACGTCATTCCCCCCATGCCGAACCCGATTGTGTATTTCCGGAACACGGCAGAGAAAAATGAAACACAAGAGCACAGTGGCTGTAGAAAGTGGTTAACATCGCAGAGAAGTAATTCAGAAATTAACATTTTTAAAGGTTTAGTTGTTCTGTTTACTGACTCTTTTGGCTTTTTCTTATTCTAGTTCTGGTAGGAGTCCTTTAAAAAGGAATGCTTCAAAGAGATGTACATTGTTATTTTCCTCTTTAATTAGAAATTTGCAGATGGCCATTATTTGTTATAGGGGGACACAGGAATCATACAAACTGAAACACAAATGTCCAAAACAAAATTAGCAATAGATGGGAAAAGAGAAAGTAAAATTGTGTGTACATTGTGACCAGTTTATTGTTTGAGTCATCATACCCATTTAAATTCCCCACTGCAATGAATCATGAAATAAACATCTCATCACCAGCTTTGTGGTTTTGTGTGCTGGGCTGTTGTTTCTGGATTCATGGTTCTGGTTAGCCAGCATCGATTTGCTGAATTTGCAGTCATGGTCCGTTGCGAATTTTAGGCTTGTGTCTGCTTACCCCAGTGATCTGCACTTGAGTTTGCATCTCATATGCCAGATCCTGGAGCTGCTCATCCAGTCAACAGTAACAACATTTACCGGTCCTCTGTGGTACTGTCCAATGATCTCATGGAACATTAGGATGAAAACCTAGGCACCTAATTGGGACAGTCTGGGGGTCATGATTTGGATATTCTTTGCTATGGAGGTCAATAAATGTGTTTTGAACGAGAACACTGAATCCCACACTGGGCCTCATTTTCCATCTGGCCATTGAACTGTGGCCAAGCACTAAAGTAATAACTGTTTGACTGCCCAAAGCAAAAACATCCCAAAAGCAGGACATAAGTTATGGACTGTGATAAGAGACATGAATGATGTCAGTATGGAACAATCATATCTCTGGACTGATATTCTATACTCTATATAGAATGAAATAGGCCTTAGAAAACTAGTGCCAAAATGAGAACACAGTTTGCGTGGAGTAAGCAGAGGCAAGGTTTTGCTGAGGAAATGGGTGAATGAATGACTGGACATCCTGTGAAATTAAGAGCTAGCAGAACTTTTACAACAGGAAATCTTGAGTCCTGCTTTGGTGTTTTGATAAAGGAGTATACAGAGCATAAAATACACAAAGACAGCCTTGCTGACCTCCGTTCTGGGTTTCGAAAGTGATATTGATTACTTGCAGCTCTTGGGTTGTATTTACTCTGGCGATATACATTATAGCTCTGAAATTCTCGAGCTTAATCCCCAGATAGCTCCTTAACTGCTGTATGCTTGCGCTGGATTTGCCTTGCTGTATATGGCTTTGGACAGAGTTTCTGCTAAATAAAATAGAAATGTAAAGTGTGCAATCCTAGACACTCCAAATAAATTATTTTTCACAAGATTTTCCTTCACCGTCATGAGTTATAAGGGCCCAAATGATGTCAAAGCTGATACTTAATCTCAACAATTTGAGTCGCGTAACTTACCAGACACTATACCAGATTCTTTTCTAACTTCCTCCAGTGTTGTAGCACTGGTAAAATGGGGAATAATAGATGGCATTTAAGTGGCCCTCCGTATGCTTGTGCCATCCTATCTGGGTATTATCATTTTGTGACGCTAGTAACATTATGGACATTTACATTACTGTGGCCAGTAGAGGGCTTTCCACTAGTTAGCAGTAACTGTGTCAGATGATCACAGGATGATGATGCAATCACGCAATGTTAGCATTTCGTTTCTCACACTGATGGGATATTGAAATTATTACTGAAGAGGCATTATGGTAGTGTCACCATACTAGCTATAGAACAATCCCCGCTGGTAAGGTGTATATGCCATCCACTGCTCCTGTAGGGGTCCACACTGCAATTAGTTCAGGGCACCCTAGGATCAGCTATACCCCGGAACTGTTGTCCAGGAGATTTTGGTGGCCATCACTATCTGATCATGTCAAGGGCCTCGATGATTTTTATGTGTGTGTAAAGTCCCAGTGAAATTGGAGGTTTTTTCTCTTGGCTGAGGAGTTTTTGGTCCCTCTAGACTTCTGCCTTCTGGCCCTTTCCCTTTTTCATCAAAGTATATAGTAATTACTATAACCTAGCCACTGGGGAATGGGCTGTGTGTTTCTCTGTGCTGATCCAAAGCCTGGATAAATGGGGAGAGTTACGTCAGGAAGGACATCAAGTGTAAAATTTTTGCCAAATCTAATATGCAGGCAACAAAACAGATTTCCATACTGGATTGGTCGAGGCCCAGGTTAACAACGACTGACACCAGCACTGTCAGCCAACAGGGTGCTGGCCAAAGAGGAAGGAGAGGGGGAAGGCGTGTCCGGAGGCAGGAGAAGAGGAGGAAGGTTAGGAGAGTGGAAGTGAGGGTAGGAACTTTCAATGTTGGCAGTATGACTGGTAAAGGGGGACGGCTAGCTGATATGATGGAGAGAAGGAAGGTTGATATATTGTGTGTGCAAGAAACCAGATGGAAGGGGAGTAAGGCCAGGTGTATCGATGGTGGGTTTTAATTGTTCTAGCATGGTGTGGATGGGAAGAGAAATGGGGTTGGGGTTATCCTGAAGGAACAGTATGCCAAGAGTGTTTTGGAGGTGAAAGGAGTTTCAGACAGAATGGTGAGTATGAAGCTAGAAGCTCCAGAAGTTGGGTGTGAGATGAATGAGAAAGAAAAATTTTGGAGTGAGTTGGATGAAATGGTGGAGAGTGTACCCAAGGGAGAGAGATTGGTGATTGGAGCGGATCTCAATGGGCATGTTGGTGAAGGGAACAGAGGGAATGAAGAGGTGATGGGTAGGTATGGTGTCAAGGAGAGGAATGCAGAAGGTCAGATGGTTGTGGATTTTGCGAAAAGGACGAACATGGCTGTGGTGAATACATATTTTAAGAAGTGGGAGGAACACAGAGTGACATACAAAAGTGGAGGAAGATGCACACAAGTGGATTATATCCTATGTAGGAGGGTCAGTCTGAAGGGGATTGGAGACTGTAAAGTGGTGGCAGGGGAAAGTGTAGTTAGGCATCATAGGAAGGTGGTCTGTAGGATGACTTTGGAGATCATGAAGAGGAGGAGAGTGAGAGCAGAGCCAAGGATCAAATGGTGGAAGTTGAAAAAGGAAAACTGTAAGGTGAAGTTCAAGGAAGAGTTAAGACAGGCACTGGGTGGCAGTGAAGACTTACCAGATAGCTGGACAACTACTGCAGAAGTGGTAAGAGAGACAGCTAGAAAGGTGCTTGGTGTGACATCTGGTCAGAGGAAGGAGGACAAG
>JAACJT020013130.1:0-44033 GCA_009936485.2 Gymnarchus niloticus | reverse complement strand
TCTCTGACACAGGGACTGCACTTAATTTCGTTGTACTCGTTACAATGACAATAAAGATATTCTGATTCTGATTCTTTAGCAAAGTCGACTCTTACTCTTCTCCACCTCCATCATCTTCTTCTTCCACTCATCGAATGTGGGGATATCCCCATGGTCCTTGCTGGGGACAGATGGGTCCTCCTTGCTGCCAGACGTGTCAGTCGCCTGTCGCCAGGAGGAGAAGCAGAAACCAGTCACCTGACGCTCTGTGAGGTACAGACTGCTACCTGTGACACCAGTCTGTAGTCTTTAGGATACACTAGCAGATCCCTCACAGATAGACATCCACGACAGGCTGTGACTTCAGTCATTCTGTTTCCTGTCTGTAATGGAGATCTCATCTAATCACCAGACTGGGTGGCTCAGAGTATGCAAACCACCAAGCGGCAGTCAACACACCTCGCAAAACCCAGGCGCTCGCTCGCTCACTCGCTCGCTCGCGCTCTCTCTCTCACACACACAGCTATAAACCTATTATATACCAAGAGGATTATGAACATTTATGATATACATATAAACACAGGATTGTACACCTATATTAAACATGATTATCCATACCTATAGACACAACGATACATCTATATTACACATAAGCCTGCACTGAAACTGTTGACATCCTCCTAACTCACCACCAGTGTCACCCTCACCTGTTCGTTCACCTCTTCAGACGTCTTCCTACCATGGTCCAGCACGGTTGCGTTTTCGTCCATGGTCTCTAGCAAGCCGTCCACGCTGGTTTTGGTCTCGCTCCCGATCTCGTTCCTGTCGATGGCATTCTCCGTGCTACAGAGGTAAGACGTGGTGGGTGGGGTTAAACAAGGGGGCTTCAGGCCAAGTCGAACGATTAATCTAAATTGGGTAATCACCTGTGGAGGGCCTCATAAAACAAGGGGGATTCCACCGGCTCGGAGCCGGTGGCTGGCTGCTCGGGATCAGCTAAGCTGGCTGCCAGGGTATCACCAAGGGAGGCTTCTGATAGGCTGAACGAAGGAGAAGAAACACCAATTACAAAAAAAAAAAAAAAAGAACACCACCAAACACAGGCTGGGCCAAGGAGCTGGTCACCTAGGTGACCGTGGGGCGGCATCAAAATACCACTGCACTGTGACCAAGTCACCACACCTCAGTCAACTAACGGGAGAGAAAGGAAGAAGAAGAAAAAAAAAAAAAGGTCAGGCGTAACATTCTGGGTTAATTCTGCTCTCTACCCAAATTGCGACCTCAACCTGAGTAATCAAAGTGAAACAGATAGAGGAAAACTTTGTGGAAGTGAATATCAAAAAGTTCCACAAATGCTGTTGGCTTCATCCAGAAAAATCTTGTGCAGCCTGGAAGCAGTGGTTGGGTTCACTGAGGACACTTCCTGAGAAATGTATGGTCCAGTTAAAAAACACACAGCACACAGTCATCAAGCTAAACACACTGCACAGTTCTGCGATTAACACAAAGGTACCAATTCCACAAAAAAACTGCATCTAAATGTTGAGTTATGACAACATTTTAAACTGGCAAGATCTTTGCGTGACGTTTCACCGGAATACATTTGTCACATAGCAGAAATAGGCACACATGTAAAGAAAAAGGCTTCGGATGATAGCAAAAAAAAAATAAAGTTAAACTGCAGAGACACCACTGCTTGAACGAAGGCCACAAAATTTTCCATGAGCCCTGGCTGCTCCCATATCCCATCATTATTCCAATGAGCTAAACAGTGGGGCTCACCTAGCAGGTTCTATGGATGGGATTTGTGAGGAAGGCCCCTCAGAAGCATCTGCGTAGGTGCCTGCCAAGTCATCTGCAGGAGAAAGAGTCAGGGGCTCCGAGGAAGCTTCCAGTTCAGGCTCCAGACTTCCCTCAGGGTCAGGAATTTGTACGGGGTTGTCTTCAGTGAGCAGTTTCTCAGCATCAATGACCTGGACCAGATCAAAGTAGCAAAACCCACGTAAAAAAAAAAAAGGTATGAATGTACTGCAGATGAATATGAGATAAACGAATGCTCCAACCATCAAGCTAATTCAGCCTCCGTGAACAGGACTGATTCTAAGACAAAATCACTCAAAGGTGTCAGTAAAAGACATGAATGCTGCTGGTGAAGTAGAGAAAGTGACCATTAATTAGCAGCAAGGAAAGCACCTGGTCCTTGAGTTGGGAGGAATCCTGAGGCGTCATCGCCCTGAGAGACGCACTGCGTTCTGCAGCTAGCCCCACGTCGTAGGACGAGCGCGTATCCGCTAGCCGCTCCTCGCCCGCCTGTGGACAAACAAGGTGTTTCTTGATTAGCTTCAGGGCGCGTTGGCGTCACGCTGTCGTCCCAAAACCAAAGCAAACACACACACACACACACACACACCACAGAGCGGACGAAGAACGTACTCTGTCACACAACTCCACCCGCGAGTCACCGTCCTGCACAGACTGCACCGGCATGCTTGGGACATCTTCTGGACAGGAGACGTGATCGTCATGGCACCTGGAAGCGGGGTGGGGGGCGATAGTCAGGCACAGGCACAATAATGGTTCCGTCGGGAATGAGGCGGGGCCAAGGCGTGAGAGAGTCAGAGCGTGGAGGACAAGCCATAGTGAGCCAGACAGACTGTATAAATACGCACAACTAATGACAGTCCTCTCTTGCCAATACTATAGCTACACCACGCTAACCATGCGGTTTCAATGGGAACCTGACAGTTATGGCTCAAAAGCAAGCCAAGGGCAGATTTCATGGTGGGGGAAATGAAATGATACTTGATTGGCCATCTGTGTGATTAGAGTATGAGCACAGGTACACAGCAACACTCCAGTGTTCGTATATCCCATGTGGCTCTCCTATGACACACAGAAAGGTGAGAGCGAAGCTTGGGGTCAGCCGTTTATCTGGCACCCCTACAGTAGTTTTCAGGGTTAAGGGCCTTACTCAAGTGCCCAACAGTAATATTGGCACACTGACCTATCTTGGGATTTGAACCGGCAACATTCCAGACACAAGTACAGACTCCTGACCTGCAGAGCCACACAGCTCCCCCAAATACAAATTCGCCCAGCGAGATGTGTGCTCTCACTTGGGCCCCTTGGACACATACCGAGGAGTTAAGACAAGCATCTGGAATCTGCTCACAACAAAGAGGACTGGCCTTGGGGAGAGAGGAAGAGCACTCTAAGCGTGAAGATACAAGGCTCTGGGGCAGGGAGGGGCTATTCAGTGTGTGGGGAGAGGAGCTCGGAGTGAGCAATGTGGTATTCAGTGTGTCACAGGCTCAGCAGGGGGCATGGGTCCAGGTCACAGCACACATAAAATAGGCCCCAGGCATGAATCAGCAGCCAGGCTCCCACTTCTTGTGCCGGTCTCCCCTCCCCATGACCTCTCACTGGCTTGCTCGCCAATGACTCCTCCCCCTCAGAAAAGTACAACAGCCAGGAGAGAGGCTTTCCGCTGGGACTCTGGCCAAACAGACAGGCGGGTGGGCTGAGCAATGGCAGGAATGGGGCGAGTCCTCCGCCACACTGCAGCTTGGCGTCATCATCAGCCAACAAAGTCAGAGAAAAGGAAATAAGAAGACTGTGACCACACACTGACGACATGAAACTCACGCCATCAAGCCATAAACCTCAGACCTGTTCCATCGGAACTCAAAGCTACTCTGGCCAGAGGTGTTTTGGGTGCTTCAATCTGTTGCAAATTTGAAAGTGAAGGCTGACATTTTTAAAATAATGTTTTCCTTATCATTCCTAAATATCTATGGTTGAGAACTATCCAAATTGCCCATAATACAACAATTTAGGGGGCACATCAGTTCAGAAACTTTACCCCAGCGCTGCGCCCTGTCTCTATAACACATCTGTAAATCTGACCTTAAAATGTATCAGGAATCTATGCTCTTAATTCAACTCATCTCAGTAAAAACTGATCAATTTCCAAGTACAGAGAATGGTTTTCAAATGAAAGTACTTCTACAAAGGAAGCCCTTGCGTCCCTCATTTTAATTTGAAGGTCAGCTTAATTGTATTTTTTAAGATCTCTTTCATTAAAATAACAAACTACTGCAAATGTACTCCTAGCTTAAGGGAAGCTGTCCATACATTATGTGAGACTAAATCTCCAAACTTGCAAGCTACACGCTTATGAAGCTCCACCGTGTTAAAAGCTACACTGGATTCAGCCATCTTTATGCTGAGGGCTGACACACAAATCATACCAAGCCCTTGATCCCAGCTGACATGCTCAAGGGCAGTCTCCCAGGCTGCTGGGAAAGCGAAGGCAGCAGGATGCAAGAGCTGGGGCCACATGGATACCGTCTGACTAGTATGGATGTGCAAAGATTCGCCTGCAGAAGCACCTCCCACTTTAAAATAAACAAGCCTCTCATTGGCCATAATTCCTTCTCCCTCAGGAGATGGACCAGGGGTTACATAAAGCAAGCATAGTGCTTTATTACACTGGATGCATGGCGACTCCTTGGTTAATAATGCATCTCCATTAGATGCTTTTAGACTGTGAAATCTGAGAGAGGACATTTACACTAATTACGGTATTAGACTGAAACACTAACACAAACATACACACTGGCTGAAACACTAATACACACACACTGTTCCAACCTAAGCAAATAAATACCAGTAGTTCTTAATGTCAGAAATGCTACACGAAAAATGCTCAAACTGTGAACCCCTAAGGGAATGATATGAAAAATGAAAACGTCGGTTTGGCAACGTGTAGCAAGGCTTGCCTGTGTGTCGTATTGTCTTATAACTTAGGCCTATTTTTTCTCAGTAACTGATCCAGTGTTTTTGGTCAGTATCTGACCAATAACCATACTGAATATGAGATCCGCACATCCCTAATTTATACGGTCCTTCTTCCTTTCTCCAGAGTCTTTATGCAACAAGATGCTACTTCAGATAAACACCAAAGGTCTCGTTTGACATTTAAAAACCACCCAAGGAGAAAAGGTTTGTATCATGCCACGTGGCCGTGCAGCTGAGGCACACCTGGCCTTTTCCCCAGTTCCCATGTGACCAGAAAAGAGTTTGTGCTGTTCTGTCTCACCATGCCGATTTTGTTGGACTTCTCTCTATACTAACGATCAATATTTTATTGATCACACTGAAATGGACGCTGAAGACCCTCCCCACCATTTTAAAAGACAGCAGCACTGACACTTATCAAATGAAGAAAGTCAGTCCAGGAACAATGTGCCTAGCTGGACACACTACACACTGATACTACACAGAAACTATTTCCTTCCCTAAAGGTTCAGAGCTTTGAGGGTGCAGGTGGTGTGTGTGTGTGTGCGCGCGCACCCCCCTTTTGAGAGATCGGATCCGTAGCAGTATCCCCAAATCAAAATGACGGGATGAAGAGCCCCGTTTTGCTGCACCAATCAGAGCCAGTTCTAAGTGAACCAAGTTAATAAAACAACATGTCATGGGGGGGGGGGGGCGGCAAGTGTCTACCCCATCAATAGTCCTGGACCTCCAATTGACCGCCCCATAGAACCACCAATAGCACTAATCTCCGTATATCCAAAACGCACATCGAAAACAACTTAAATAGTGCCCATTAAATGATTCTTGGATACTTCACCAGATAACACCCATAAATGAGGGTTTATACGTGAATGCACACCGGACCAGATCTGATTTCCGCAATATTTGTAGAATTAGACAAAACACAAAGACTGGAGGGGAATTAACCCACCAGCGGTCAGACACGATCAACTGGAGGAACTCGAGAAACTCCAAGTCAGGACCATGTCAGGAGCAGGAGACGCCAGAGGAAGCCCAGCCCATCTTCACAAACACCATTTCACAAAAGCAAAATGGGAATGAAACATCATCACTAAAACCTGCATGTGTGATGCCATCGATTGGCCAAGTACTCGAGGCCCAGTCGACAAAAGGTGCCAGGGAAGCCCATCTCCTCACCTGGCCAAAAAGAATGAGTGACACAGGACGGGCTCCCGGACCAGTGGAAGACAAGTGGGTGTATTGTACCCGGTAACCAGAAGCAGAAACAGCTAGGATTTCCAATAAACATTGGAACATTCTATTGTGTCACTGTCACAATAGGACCCTTTTATCCTGTATGGTTCTTACCGACAATTTACCTGCCACTATATCTCAACTGGAGTGACGCTGTTTCCCTTTACCAATAATTACATATACAAGCTTTAAATGTTATTAGAAATGCATACCAACTGTGAACATATTTGTTTTTACTTATTTGCTTAGTTTGATGCTTGCTGTAGAGCCAGGATAGCAGCCATTGAAATGAGTATCAATCATATAAAGAAAATTAGGACGCCATACTTAAAAAACACACAACAACCACACATTCACAAACACATCCGGTCAGATTAATTTACTCAGTGCCTTAACCACATAATGGAGGAAATGCTGACTGCAGAAGACACACGGATGGTCCCATAGACAAGCAGGCTAACCAACAAGTTTTACTCATTTTGCAGTTTGAAACGGTTGGCACAAAAACAGAGAAATAAAATTGTGGGTTAGTCCACTTTTTCCATGGGACCATCCAAATGTGCAGACAGCATGAGAAATACACAACTAAAGTTATTAACAGTTTAATAAAGAGTCAAGGTGAGGACTTAACTGAGAACTGCATCACTCTATACAGTGCCACATATTAGAGAAACTTGAAAGATTGAGCATTAGACAGATTCTTGACAGCAAAGACATAACTGTGGAGTACATAAAACACCAGCCACAATACTGATAATGAATGTGGTTTCAGAGGCATTACATGAAATCTCAGCTCAAACCCCAGTCCCTAAACAGCCGAAATGCCTGTGATGGATATGTCAACTATTTCAAAAGCCAAGCGAAACAGGCCAGTTTCGGTCGATTTCTACCAAAGTCTTACCAGAAATAAACTATATATGGATGCAAACCAGGTCAGTAAATGAAGTGCACGTTTCACGTCGTGCCTCTGAGTCCCTCCGAGCAGGTCAGGTGCTCTGGCATGCCAGCCCTTATTATACAGCGTGTATATTTATATAATACATACTAGCAACTGGGCTGACGGTAACAGCCAGCTGGATTCCCCTGACCCGGGCCTCTGTCCTAGTCTCTGACACATTAGTATTTCATCCATTCATCCACCCATCTTCCATCACCTAAGCGAGGACATTAACTAACAGGCATGTCGACGCCTGATGGAAACGCTGGCCATACACTTCACCTGTTGAAACATTTTCAAATGCAACTAGATTCAACTCACCCACGCGCATAAACTACAATTAGGCACAGGAGCACAGCGCCCAGCCTCCTCTTCATCATCTTCCGCATGGGACCGACATTCTCGCTTATTTCTCTCGGTGCTCCATAATTACACCGAAGTAATCCCGCCGTATCACGGGCTGCTGCGAGCGACTTCGAACAACCGACGAAATGACCCCCTATCCCTGGAGCGGATAGTGGTTAAGACAGCTAGCTAGCTAGCTAGCTAGTAAGCCTAAGCAAACATACGTTAAGCCCAGCCAAGCCATAAACTGCTCGAAAAGCTGGATCGATCTGATACGCGAGTCGCTCTGCGCTCGACTCTAATACCTCACGTCACGTACGTCTCCTCGTCGCCCAATAGACAGCTACGGGCTCTTCCGCTTTGTACACGTCACATTCAAAGTTCTCGCCCAGCTCAGAGCTTGCCAGTGGTGAGTTGGAACTTTTGACATGGAGCGAGTAAACTTGAGATAAACTGCAGCAAAAATGCTACACAACAATAAACTTGTGTGTTTGCAGAGTTATGTCTAACCGTTGTCCGATAACAAGCTGTCACAAAAAAACTGAATATATGAGGTTATCAACAATGGGTCTTACAGAGCATGTACGTTATCACAGTACATTTTTGTACTCTATTTCCAGTCACCTCTGAGTGTCGGAAAAAAACACACACACATATATATATATATATATATATATTAATGCTTAGACCTGTTCAATGGCACGTGGTTCAAGCAGCGGCCATACGGAGGACGTCAATTATTAATGCTGTTGAGTGTTTAATAAATTAGCCCTTTTACCACAATGTCGCCGGGATGGTTCTAAACCCCTTCAAAACAAAAAATTATATATATATATATAGACCATATATATATGGTCTAAGGATTCATTCTGCCTCATGCAGTCTAATTAGACTGATCTGAAGGTATTTTATATCGGGCAGTAGCAACACATGAAAAGCCAATGGCTCCACCTTCCGGATCATCGCAGCACTGCTTATATCATGGAAAACAAGGCTGGTGGGTTTGGAATCAAATGTGAAGCTGCACCGCAGGCAAAACTAAATGAAGCTTGATGGCGTAAGGATGATGTTAAGCTTATGTTGTCTAAGCGAAGGACGGCTCAGCTTCTTCAGCTGCAGATACAGCCCTGGATCCGTAAATTTCTCTTTTCCCGAAGCATTAATGTTTGTCGAGACAGAGCCATTGCTATATTCCGTATCATGCTTTACAAATTTTCTGAGAAAAATTACACGTAATAATAAAAAAAATGTAAACTTACTCTGAGGGCCACTTATACAATCAATAATAAAAATACTGAATAATATACAGTATTTGCTTACATCTAAGTGAATCTATTTGAAATTTAGAAACGTAATGACAATGAATTCGGGACGCGCTTACAAGCTGATGCGACAAGGGACTCTAGCCGGCGCGCCGCTCCGCCTAACGTTGAAGATTACACACAACTGGTAATTTAGATGCCAATTTGCTTACATCGCATGCCTTTGGACTGCGAGAGGAAATCGGAGTAGATGGAGGTAACCCGTGAAGAAGCACGGGAAGAACATGCAAACTCCACCACAGAACGGAGGTTCAAATCGAAAAGCTTGGAGGTGCGTGGCTCGATTGATAGCTGCATCTGCTATATCTATGTATTTAAAATGTTTTTTCTAGACTTCTCTTTAAGGTTCACAAGTTTTTCACAAGCGTATTCAACATTTGCTGCGTACTTCATGCATTGAACAAGAGTAGAAATATGCAGATCCACGAATCTCCACCAGAGGGTGTCACATGGACAAATGAAAGCAGGAGTAGAGGATATGAAGGGCTCGAGGTCGCAGAGCACATACACACTTACATAAGGCACGCATTCTCACCGCTTAGCCGGGGGAGTAGTTTGTGAAGGCATCCAGTTAAAGAGGTAGTGTTTGCACGACGACACGAAATACAGGTAGAGGTCCTTCAGTTCCTTCGCGCCATCCACAAGCTGGTCGCTTAGCAGTGCCACAGCACCCGTGTAGACTTCCTGTATGCACCGAGCCAAGTCATGAGGCAGGGTGGTGCACCTGGCCTGGGACATGCCTACCATATTCTGTGAGGGGGTCTTAAACGGGTCCTCTTTGCCATTGCTGTGAGTGTAGCAGGCCTCCTCCGCCCTCTGGAAGCCTTGTGAGTCACAGCATGGCCAGCACTCGGTTTTATTGCTGATTATGGAACAAGGCGTGAGGGGGCAGACAGGTGGCGAACAGAGGCTGTGGCTTTTCATGCAGAGGCTGAAGACGTCGGGCTGGGCCGGCATGTAGGTCTCCAACACCGACACGTCACACTGCCAGATGTTGTGTATCAGGTCATGTATCTTTGTGTACAATGCGTGTGAGCAGGTTTGCCACAGCCTCGTCCACACATGCTGCCCCTCTTCCATTGCGCTAAAGACTTTGGGGCGTTGGCTGAACACTAATGTGAGGAATGATAAGCCTGTCCCTCCAGAGAAGCCTGTGTGGACTTTGTCCTGCGTGGGCATTGCGACTGATGGCAGGAGATGCCCATACAAACCAAAGAGCAGTAGTACTGTGATCACCAGGACCAGAAACGTCATGAGCGCTGATGTTGTCATCTTACTGCAAACCTTTGTTTGGATCAATATAAAAAAAAAATAAGCGAATGCATTGCAGATGAAACGACGACATGCTGTAGAGCCGCTCGGTTTTAAACACTCAGGATTCGAACACCAAGGTGACATAGAACGTGCTAACTGTGACGTATTTGAGCAGCGTTCCGATTCTAAAACTATAAGATGTGCTTCACAATTATGTCACAACGTTCTATGCTACCTTGTTAGTTCATAGCATTTTCTTCACTTTCCTCAGTCTACTTCGGTAATCGTTTACCAGCGCAGAGATTAGCTTTGTTTTTTCCATTGAATTTCAGCAGTACATCAAGCTAGAATCTTGTTTTTTAAACCAGCTTGTAACTCTGGTTGAGGCTTTGAAACGTAGTTAGCTATACGCTACTCATGGGATTTGTAAGCTTTCGACAATTCATAGAACTAAACCCCCAACCGGGGTAAAGAAAACGTCTTGAATGTTTTAATGACTCTTCCATAGCTTCTTTAAAGGTGAAGCTGAATGAAAGTTCGCATATAAACCTGAGTTACTGTCGGAATTTATGTTGACAGATGAATAAACATAACGTTAAGCGAGACATTAAAGAATCTACATTCTCTAAGTCCTCATGTTACGGATGTGTTGATCAGTTCATCATGTCACCTAATAACATTAATGTCAACTGACAGTTGATGCGTATTGATTTTTATACACATTGATACGCAGTCAAAATTCAGACCTGCGTGAGTTTAGGAAGCGAGTGTTGCAGTTGACGTGTCACACAATGATTAGCATTAGCCATTCGGTAAATCCTGTGTTGTCAAAGCAACTGGTTGTCCATTCATGCTTGAACTATTATGCCTGTTTTTGGCCTTCAACGTTAGCGAAAACTGTTCTGTATATGTAAGTTTAGCATTAGTATACTAGCCAAGTAAGACTACTTTCAGTTGGTGTTGTAGGATTTTTTCCCAGCCGGTTATCGGCATCTCGTGTGCAATTACAAAACCATCAAGGAGACCAACGACCCACAAAATGTATTTTCTAGCATATATTAATAGGTATTTGGGAGCGATATTTATTCTGCCCCCCATTCCTATGCCCCCAGGTATACCTATAGGATCTCCGATAAACATTAAGTAATTAAGGTAACCGGGCTGTCTGTCGATGGGGCCGCAAATATAATCTGTAAAAAGGCGTTAAATGTAAACGAGTGAAAATTTACTACTATTTTTCTAAATTGTGTTCGACTAAATTCGCAAATGAGGCTTCTCAATGTATTTCTTGATATGGGCTTTAACACGGCACATAAAAGACACTTAACGATTTATGTGGTGTATTCCTTCGTACTTTGTAACCAGAATTGTTGAGGAAACTGTTTTCCATTTGGTCCTCACCCTTAGAACATCCATATATAATTTTCCAATTGCTATCGCCTATCACAGGCGCCAAGGGGTGAAAGCCTGGAGGGGATGCCAGTCCATTGCAGAACACGTACAAACCCGCAAACTTTGTGGAATTCAGACACGCCATGTAATTTTGAGATGCATGTCTGAGCTATTTTAGAAAACTGGTTGATCATTGTCTGATCTAACGCTGCAAACATTCCCCTCCATTGGTGAAGGTCAAGATTCACCTGAGAGCAATTCATCAATTCTGGACACATTTACAAAAAAGTCTAATAGAAATGTAAAGAAAATATTTGACAGATTGTGACAACTGGTTCAACCATTTTGCAAGTAATGACTTGTGCAATGATCTAATGCCTAGATGTTTATTTGGGGTAGATTATTCAGAGAACCAGTGTAATAATTTTTGATCCTGACATGAGAAATTGATAATGTTCGAAACACCTAACAATTGTACATGATCATTTTCATGAATGAACAGAGGATTGCAGTTTGTCCAAAAGGATGAGACATTGCATATATGATGTGCACAAGTGGCGACTAGATGATGTGGAGTTTGAAAAAGTAGCTGTTTGTACTTGTTGCTGGTGTCTTGAAGATGTCACTGCACTGCTTTCTGGAGCAGTTCCTTTTTAAACCATTGTGTGATTGTTACCGACGACATTATTATTATGATTATTATTATTGAAACTTTAACTGTCAGTGATAATGGGTAAATTTTATTGTATTTATTTTTGGTCGATGATGGTTTTGTTTTATAATGACAGATTGTAATTACCTTTATTGTTGATATTTTGCTTGTTAATGTATTTAGAGATGGATAACAGATAAGAGAGGATCTGTTCTAATTTTTATTGTATTTCTTTGGGTTTTTGATCTTTATGGTGAAAATTTTTGTAGTGTTTTGTGTAATTTTAATTGGAATTAAATTAATGGGAAAAAGTATGCATTAGTCTTATTCAAAATGTGTCGATCGACACTTAAATCTTTACTTATGTCTTATGTATGGAGATGGTACTGTTTTGAATTTTTGAGATTGATTTTTAACCACTTAACTAAAATTTTAATAAATATATATTAATGTGATAATGGGTGGATTTTTTGGTTTAACCGATTCCGTTGTTTGTTGTTTCTGTTTTTATGTTGACTGGTTTTTAATTATTTGTGTTGTTGTAATCCTTGTAATTTGAGGGAAGGGGAATGGAAATGAGAGGGTCTATTTATGCTTTTTATTGTTGTATTCTAGTTTGTTAGAAATTGGTTTAATGTTTGTAAATTTGCGCTTGCTGAAATTTTTGTTGTATAATTTGATTAAATTGCAATGATTTCATTTTAATTGTGATATGTTTTATTGTAATTGAATAAACTAGAAAAAATTATGCATTAGTCTTATAGTCAGACAGTAATTGTGAGTGATCCTGCTTCCATTAAGGTATACATTCTGTGTTTTGTATTTGTATTATGGGTTTATCCTATTTAGCTTGCTATCAAATCAGGACCACCTTAACTAAAACAGGTTTATTATTGGTTTATTGTTTATTATTACTGGTTTATTATTAACAACATTTAACTAGTTTAATAATTTTTTGGTTGTCCCTTTGTCTTGGAGGAGAACTGCACAGTGGCTGTATATAAATGTCCTTATACTTTAATATGGGATTATGGGCACAGATGCCTGTAGCATGTCTGAGATAAAATACAGGGAAAAGTCATCATTCCAGGAATGCTGTTTATATTCTTGTGGTTTGCTTAAAAACCAAACCAAAGATCCAAGCCAAAAAAATGAAACGCACCACATTCATGAGATCAAATGAGATTTACTAAAGATAAAGAATGCAGAACAGACAGAATAATAGTAAAGATTCGTGAGTCAAAGATCATGTGTCATTGCAGTCAGAGTCAAGAAACAGCTTGCAATCAGCTTTGCTGTACAGTGCAGATATAGATGGAGTAGGGGCTGATGGGTATGTGCTCAACAGAGTGGACCAGGCTGTACAGAACAACTGACAACAACAAAAAAAAAACCCTGATATCTCCAGCCTGGACAGCACTGGTGCAGGTCTGCATGGTGGAACATGTCAACATGGTGACGTTGGAACTCGGAAGTCCATCTCCATGGTGACGTGAATGGATGCCATGCCTGCATCTGTGGTGTCATGAGCCTGAGGCACTGCAACTCAGGTGACCACAGCCATGTTGCACCTGTCTCCCTGCTGACTGGTATAAATCAGGTGTGTATTTTGTTTTGGCCCCAGTTCCCTTTTAGTTTTTTCTTTGCTGGGTAGTTCACAATACTTCCCTGATTCTGCCTGTTTTTGAAAAGGGACAACCCACAATCAAAGTCCATTTTGTCTACCAAGCCCCCTGTCATGTGGTTCTGGACTGCTGGTTAATAATAAACACAAACAGGAACAGTTATAAACACACATAATCCACACATATACACACCTGTCGCTGACATAAATGAGTGGCAAATCTGCTGTTACTTCGAAGTTTTGTCACCTGGTTTTAAGGTCATGTGACCTTCCTAGGAATGCAGGGCTGTGAGACCAGTGACTGACAATAGGGTGGGGGGCTTCTAAGCTGGAATCTGGACACAATATGGTGGAAGCAGCACATCGAGAATCGGGCTTAGTCTGGTGTCTGGAGGAGCGATGGGTAAGGCTGGTAAAGGAAAAGAGTCGAGAAAAAAAGGAAAGGAGCATAGAGTGAGTAGGGGGAGCACGGTGTGGGGGTGCATTATAGGTATGACAAAAAATGATTACAGTATGAAGGTCAGGAAGTAATGTTATATGGAGAGATTCTTTTTTTTAGTCAATTTCTTCAATTACAACAATTAAAATCACACCATCAAACAATATCATCATGTAATCAAGCAATAAGAAAAACAACTTTCAGTATATGGAGAGAGGCGTAGAGGATGATTTGGAGGGAAAGAGATGATAGATGGTGAAAAACAGAGAAGAAGCTGTTTGTGAGGGGAAGTCATCTGAGTGAGGGTTAGATATCTTAGATTTAAAATAATCTGCAAAAAATAATATGGGAAGCTAGTGTGCAATTTATGGTTATGTCATTTTAGTGTTGAACTCACTTTGACATTTGATTTTACTGCGAAATTGTCTATTTGTCTTGAGTGATTTTAAATGTTGTAATTGAATAAACTGATTTATTAGAAAACTGTTAAGGTACAGGTACCATAAATAAACTGCAGAAGATGTGAAAATCTTAATCATTCTCTTTAACACGAGAAGAATGTGGAAGGTTTGCATACGGGGTGGTCGGAAAATGAGCTCAGGAACCCGCCTGGGTCTGGTTACCACTGGCGTCCCCAAGGCTGCGGCCCACAGGAATGTCTGACAAATATCCCGAGTTAACCCCACTTTGTTGCGTTCCCAGCTCAAATGTGTACGTCCATGAGAGACTACACAAAAACAAGGCAGTAATATTTACACCACAAGCCATCCCAACCCATCTCTGTGACCCTGGCCTAAACTGGCCTACAGTGTGTCTGTCAGAAGAGAAATCATGGAGCCTCAAGCCTCAGTATAATTTTAGTAGAACCTAAATACTCACGCTTGACAAATCTGTGGCCTGTAAGATTAATGCTGTAATGGAAGAGTAATAACACAGAAATGGTATGACTGATATATCCTGACAGGATGCATGTTGGATCTTAGAAATGCATTCTGAGAAACTAATTAATAACACATTTTTTGAGGTCTGTTAAAGTGAGACGCTTGTTGACATAAAGCAGAAGAAAATCCCTGTCCCTTTGGTGAAAAATCTTAATTTCCACAATTTCCTATAGAATGCACAGTGCACTGAAAGAGTATTTGCCACCTTCCTGAGTTCCTCTATTTTTGTTTAACAACACTTAATTGTTTCTGCTCTCCAAACAAATTTAGTATAAGACAAAAGACCTGAGTAAACACAAAACACAGTTGTCAACTGATCTTGTGATTTATTGAAGAAAAAAACTCCCCTAAACTTATATCACCCGTGTGAAAAAGTAATTAATAGTAATTAAGTGTTGTTAATAAACAAAAATAGAGGAACTCAGGAAGGGGGAAAATACTTTTTCACGGCACTGTATATGAAACTACACCAGTATGTTTTAAATGCACAGTTGTGCTGTCTGTTTTTTCATACGCTCACCTGGGAACGCTGGGAGGGGTGGTGGGGGTGGACCTTCACCAGACCATTTCATGTGCAGTTCCTGCTTGTACCAGCAGATGCTGTGATGTCTATGTGCAAATCATAAGGCAGCAGTTTCCCAAAGACACAAGGAAACTACATATATTCTTTTTCCCATGAATATAAATAAAATATGCTGAATTTGAAATGTTTCTAAATGTTAATTTTTTTAAAAAATGAAGTGTAAGTCATAATGGCCCCCAGGAGTGTCCAAGTGGGGGGACGGGGAGCTCACTCAGGCAGGCTTCCTAAGGGTACACCCCAACACAAAAGGAACAGCCAGACTGTCTAGCTGTCCCCTTCCTCCTGGGAGTCACAGGCTTCCTAAGGGTACATGCCAGCTAGCTCCAACTAGGGCCTGCCTTTGTACAGATTCCTGAAATTACAACAGTCTGAAGTCCCTGATCCATCACTACAAATAGTGTAGCACGTACACACACACACACACACACACACACACGTTTGCATTTATAATCTTGTGGGGATCTTCCATTCATTTCTATGGGCCTAACCCTAATCCTAACTACAACAACCCCAACCCCTACCCAGTCCTAACCTTAACCATAACTAATCCAACAAAGTATAAGACTTTTGGCTCTTTTGAGTTTTTGATTGTATTCACAGATTATTATAAAATTGAGTTTTCCCTTGTGGGGACACGACAAATCTCCCCATAAGGTAAAAATGTCAGGTTTTTATTACCTCCTGGGGACAAAATGTCCCCACCGTCCAATATATAAACATGATACACACACACACACACACACACACAAAACACTAATTTATACAGTGAGACACTGACACACACAAAAGCATACAAACATTCAGAGTCAGGCACTGACCCCTCAAAACCAGTACAGACACACACAAGGGGGCACCCTGTCCTGCATATTTGCAGCAGCTGCTTTCTGAATCATTTCATCTCGTTGAGAACACAGAGATCTGTCTTTAAACATTTCCCTGAGGCCACCGAACATTGATTGAACCCCCCCTGCCCAGAGCTGGAAGAGACACTCCATTACTCTGACCAAACACACATTTTCAGTGATGACAGTGAGCTTACACCCCATTTTTCCTTTTATCAGGTAACCAGGTAACCAGCGAGTTAAAACTTTCTAAGCTTCTTCTTCCTCCACAGTCCTCTGCAGCAGGAATTCTGAAAATTCAGGCTCTCAACCAATGCGTAAAATTGAGAATTCAAGACCGTGACCGGACAGTGTGACCAGGGAATGTAAATTAAATAAATACCTCCAAATATTTCTGCCAACTGTTTTCTAAGAATGAAGTTAGTGTTCAAAGCTGCAGTGTCAATATGGGCAAAGAAATTATAAAAATATTACAGGACAGAGTAGATGCATGCTTTCAGGGAACTTCACAAACATTTATCCTTGTTGATAACTCCTTTTGAAGGATTTTGACAGTAAAGCTATCAAGCAGCCAACAATGTCATTGTGACAGAATTAAGGGGGCACCATATCTTCTGGAGGAGATGAAGGAACTAGAAGCCTCTGAGCTTGGACTGGTAAAGTTTGTAGCCAGCAATGACATGCACACACACACACACACACTAGAAGTTTCCCCCACAGTAATTTGTGCTCAGAACTGCATATACTTTCAAAAGCTTCTGCTTTCAAGGAGGCTTTTGTTTTTGTTTTTCAGCGCTACGCATTCTGCCGATTTTACTAGGCGTTTCTGGTTACCACGGCGTGAGGGAAACGGGGCACGGGAAGCAGAACTGGCCGGCACAGCCTGGTCACAGCCGCTCGCCCACCGCAAGGGATCGGGGCGTGATGTAGGACACGGTCTGACACATTCTTGGCTTGCCTCAGCTTCTCCTCACCCCCCACCCAGTCCCTCTGGCCTCACTACTTTGTGGCCACTGCAGAGCATTCTTTCCTAACAGCTAAAGCCTGCCGTTCCTCCGTTGGGCCATGCTAAGATTTGTTTGATTTGTCTTGCCCTTGGATTTTTGCACTCGCTCTCGGAGGACAGCCGAACGGGACAAATTATAAACAAGCTGTACATGGACCCTCCCCAGCTCTGCCCATCAGGACCACCTCACAGAGTGACTGCAAGGCAATGCTGCACCTCAGGACACATACTCACCCCTCAGAAATTCAAGCCTAAACTTTCACTGGGTCGTTTAGCTACATAACTGGCCAGGCATTTCTGCAGCTGCACAACCCATCTCTCATATTAGGTAAATAAAAACACAGACATAAGGAAAGCTGGACCTGCAGCTACAGTATAAGTAGACAGTCTCAGCACTTCTAATCTATTTGGCCAAAGAATCAGTTTAAGTTTGATTCTCTTGGGTGAACTATATTGAGTATCATCATAAATGTAATTGGTTAAACCTATTATAGCGTGATAGCGGTTCATGCGTCGGCATATGCGGACCTACTTGCGTCTATACTCTTGCGTATTGAAAATGGCGAACAACCAGCTGCTGAAAGTGAAGTTTTTCTTCGCGGTTCACCGGGGAATCGGAGACGAAGCTGAGTCGTGAGGAGAAGCCGGCGACAGTCCAGCTTTGGGGCACGGACGCGTCCAGCACAATGGGCGGAATACACGGCTCATCCCGAGTTACTCCAGCGTTTTTTGGATGATTTTGTTCATCGGCTGACATCAGTTTACGTGACTACGTTCCATATACCTTGGTGTAAAAGAAAAAGGTTTCCCTGAAAATAAGAAGTCACATAATCGGGCGACGTAATTTCTGATCTGAATACACTTTGTAAAATACCTGTTATTCTTGTCTCCATATTTACGACCGCTGCACGCGTGTTCCTGATTTTTTTTTCCTTCAAAACACACAGAAAATGCAGCCCTGAACTATAATATTTACAGGTTCAGTCTTCTATGCTCTAAAATTAATGGGAAATCTTGATGTTCACTGGAAACTTTACAAGCCTTTTAGGCGTGATCCACACACTAGGAAACACAACACAAAATTAAGTTTTATGAGTTACAAAAAATAAAAATCAGTTGTATTTGGCACTGCGTCTTACCACAGTGAGCATAAGAAACATTTCAAACGAGCGAGTATTTTTTCTCTAGAACCATAACAGTTGTCATCACTCTCCTACTGTAAAATAAAAATAACACTGCTCTGTATTTCCTGTTTGTCACGATACTGGTGGACACACAAGCACACAATCACACCCAGCAAGGCAGGTTCTTTGAGCAGCTCAACCCTTTTAAGACCCAAAGGGCGGGGAGGCTCATATATAACCAGAAAAGCCAGAGAACACCAGACAGACAAAACAAGGCATGGACGAGGCAGGGCAGAGCACAGGCACACAGTAACAAGGGAACCTAGAACAGGGGAAGACTTGGCCATTCGTAGGCATCGAGTACCCATTGATCAGGGTGACTCTGGGCTCCATAGACTAGATCTCTCTTGGCTACCCACTGGAGTATAGTAATACCAACCACTGAGACTGGCAGGTATACCGTGGCAGGGCTTAAGTGTCTGAGGGAGCTAGAAGCCAGCTCAGAACACTTCATGAGGCAGTATAATCAAACAGGACCCACCAAGCACCCATCCAGATCAAGACTACCCACCAAACCAACTCAGCAGACACAGGGAAATAGGCTAGAGAACCAGGCAACCACATGCTTAACGAGGCAACCAGCACCAGGTGTGTAACGAGGCAATTAGCATCACCACAGCAACTAGGTGCAGCACAAGGAAACCAGTGAGCAGGGGGAAGAACCAGGGAACAGAAGAGAGAGGGTATGACACTGTTGATTTTTAAGATGGAGTCATTGGAAGGCTGACGTTTCTCCTTTAAAATGACAACTTGGATTCACTTAAACATTAAGTTTCTTGGAAAAGGTCATCCCATATGCTGCCATTTCACAGCTTCAGAATGTCTGAAGTTATTCCACTTTATGTCACCTAAGGCAACTTTCACTTCCTAAGTGTTAACTCACATGGTAATGGGACAGGAGGACATCCCTGCGTTAGGTGTAATTATTTTTCTTTAGGTGGATTTTCAGCAACAAAGTCTGGGGAAGTTTGTGACAGATCATAAAAAGTTGACAAAATGGTAAAGTCACGTAGAGGTGCGGGCAACAGGTATCGAGGAATATGGGACCAGGGTTCAGGCTGTGGGACCACACAGAGGACCAGAGATGCGACCACGGTTCAGGCTGCTGGACCAGACAGAGGACCGGAGATGTGACCAGGGTTGAGGCTGGACCATACTGAGGACAGGAAATGCAATTGCAGCCTTCCAGTGTAAAACATCATAAATATTCCAAAGGGAATCCTGAACACCAGCATTTTGACTGAACTGCTCAAATGCAAAAGTTGTACTTGACATGTTTCCTCTCGGCCATAATGCAAATTTTTTATTTCCATGGCAATCTATCCCCCAAACTCCTCCACCAACAGTACCTAATTAATTCACATCCAGAAGGTCCTGATTAGATTATCCTTTCAGCTGGGTGATTTCAAGAGTCAAGGATGGCTTGGTACTTTATACTCAACCTTGTCATATCCCATGCTGTTTTGCAGCATTTCTTTGCATGCCATGATGCATTATTGCATTTCTCTTGTCAAGCACCTCCCCTACTTGAAGGCTGCTTGCCTGTGGCTGCCCCCTGCCTCCTTTCAGGTTCCTACCAACTCCACATTGTGACCAGACTCAAGTTGGGTCTACACTACCAGTTATGAAAATGCACACTATGACATTTCTTAGGAGTTCTCCCAGACTTCAAATATGAATTACAGGAGGTCTTCCAAGACCTTCAGCTCTTAAAATGGACACAAGAATCACGGAAATAAATATCTAAATGATGAAGATGACGTCACCTTCCAGGGCTTTACCCTTGAGCTAAACTTTAATCCTCCCCAGTTCTTGAGGGATTGGCTTGAAGCATAGTGATGAAATGTACTTCACTCAAGCCAGCATTAAACCCACTCTTACATGAATTTCAGTAGTGCTAATGCATTCTCTTTGGCTACTAAGGACAAAATTGACAGCACCAAACACCACCTCCACATTTTGTGCCATTTTCATTTGAATAGTACCCAACAACATGTTCTATCCACCCATTTTCCAAATTGCTTTATCCTATTCAGGGTTGCCTGGAGCCTATCCCAGGCAGCCTAGGGCACATGGTGGGGGACACCCTGGATGGGGTGCCAACCCATTGCAGGGCACAGTCACACATGCACTCACGCACTATGGACAATTTAGATGTGCCAGTAACTAACATAGCATGTCTTTGGACTGTAGGATTCAAACCCCCAGTTCTGGAGGTGCAAGTGCTAACCACTGAGCCACTGTACCCCATACTCCTTGATGATGTGTATTATGTACATATGACCTCTATTCAGCCAACAGCAACAGTGATGAACAGTAGCATTTAATTACTCCATTTAACCTGCCCATCTGCAACCCTTGACTTTTTCAACACATTTAGTTGGAATTAAGCTTTGAAGTATCAGAAACGTTTGATGGGTTACATTTGTTAAACTGAGTGTGGAGTCTTTTGCATCGCATGTGTGTTGGCATAGACACTCAGGTGTTAGTTATTGACAACCGGTTACCCTTTGGTCTTCTTTTGTTGACACGATGCTTGAGAAAAGCTCACAGCTTCTCTTACACAACCTGGAGGAGAGTCTCTCTGGAAGGGGAGAGGAGGAGGAGGATGAATAGGCCACATGTGGAAGTCATTACTCTCTTTGAAACTTTGAAATGCAACATTTTGCAAAAAAAAAAGTACAGTCCCCTTTCTTCTAAGAAGCTGCCAACTCTTCTTGCCTCCAGAAGGGGCTTTAGGAAATAGCCTCAGGTAGCACAAGTTGGGCGGGCACTGAAAAGGAGGATGGGATGCTGGTTGGCAGAAGGGAGAAGGTTTGAGAATCTTACCGTGGCTGAGTGAGTTCACAGGGGAAAGTGTGCAGAACCTGGGTTCAAGCTACTGAATGGTCTAGTCACACAAGTTCTACATCTCTCTGTCTGTCTGCACCCGCTTTTCTTCAGTTTTTTCTTTTACCATTCCAGAGGGGCCCACTTCCTGTCAAGATTTTTTGGGGGTGGGCGTTGTGCGATTAAACGGCTGCCTGGCGTTAAGTCTGAAACATCTGTTACCGCTTTACAGCAATGGGGACCGGGTGAGCAAATGGAGCGAGAGAGTGAGGGAGAGAGAGTTTGGAAAAAACATGCTTTGTTTGGGCCCGACCCACGGAGGAGGTAGAACTAGGCAGAAGGAAAGCAGAACTGGAGGAGAAGCTGCTGAACGCTCCAAGCTGTTCCCCCAAGGGTCACGTCAAGCCATATATGGCTGCTTGGCCCCTCCTTCTTTCCTCCCCAGCCCATTTTTTTAAAATAACATCCCTTCCCCAAACGAACCACCAGACTCCCAGTCGTCTGGGTGAACATGCCACGTCAAAGCGGGACACTCTACATGGCCTCGGGACGGACGGCAGTGGGAATGGACTGGATACTCTAAACGGGGTGGAGGACGAAGAGGGATTAGCGGATGGAAGTGGACAGGAACGTCCGATGGGCGTCTCCCAGATTGCTGCAGCTGGACGCGGGCGCCTCGGGGATAAGACAGGCTCCTGCTCCGTCGTCCCAGTGTTCAGACTACCTGTTCAGGGTTATGCTGGTGTACAGTAGTCTGCACATTGGTTAGACTGTGCATGGGAGGGCTTCGTCTACACAGGGGCGCCGTGCTCGGTCTCAGTCTCTCTTGTTACACATTTTGACAAAATGGAGTGAATAGGCCGACCAGCATGATGGGACGGGCAGCATGTGGTCTTACCTGGTGCTGTCGGGCACTCACACTAATAGCTGGGCTCAGCCTGTAACCTCAATGCTGCAGATGGGGGGGGTGGGCTTCCAAGTCTATCCACTAATGGGTACGTGACTTGGGACAGTGTTACATTTCGCATTTGGATTTAAACATACTGGGGATAATTTTAATCAGTGGAGTAGACAGACACGAGGGCTCTCTCCTTTAGGGACTGGGGGTTATTGGTATAGCTCCAGCAGAGAGGGTGACACAGAGGTGAAACACAACGTAAGGGAGGACAGATGACGGCTCTTATTCAGAGCGAAGGGGCCTCCTTTTTTTTTTTTAAACATGTTAGCAGGGAAGCGATGCGAAGTGCTCTTCCCAGTCATTTTTGCCCACTCAGTTGTGGACAGGTGGATGGGAGAATGGGCTGGCGATGGTAGGGACTACAGCTGCCTGTATAGTGGGGCAGGTAGACTGTGGGCTTTTTCATTTGGGGAGAGAGGCAGCAAAATAAAATCAGGAGGGGGGAGTGAAGGAATGTGTAACGGGGGGGCGGGATGGCAGAGAGGCGAGGGGGAACATGGAAGCGGCAAACCTGACTGAGCCAGATGTAAAAGTGAAGATGTCTGGGCATCTTTCACAGAAAAACACTTACTGAGAGCAAGCTAGGCACTATCAGGATGGTAGGGTGAGTCATGTGTAAGGCGAAAGAACTGAGCAGACTGCGGGGGCTCTCAGCATTCGAGCCGCAGGAAAGCTCTGTGGTGGTTTTGAGGCTGATTGTGGTGTATGACAGGACTGGAGCCCGTGGTGTGTGTTTGGGAGAGAGAGAGTAAGGATAAAGCCATCCTTTTGTGAGTGTGCATGTGAGAATATGAACTTCTGCATGAACGTGTGTGTGAGTGGTTTAACTCGGGGCAGTTGCAGCTTTGTCAGAGTGAATCCCCCCCAAATGCCTGAACTCCCAGCGGTGGTGGTGGGGCGGACTGGGGAGGTGAAATATGGCATTCTCTCAGCAGCTGAAAAGGGGGGCAGGGGGAATACCCCCAACGTAGAGTGAAGACATTTATTCCTCACAGCAACGCATCTCTGCTGCCTTCACGATGGCGTCATTCCATAACCCCGCTTACGGCAATAATCTCCCCGAGAGGAAATGGCCGCCCATCTCAGACCAACAGCCCCGGTCAGCCAGGTCTGAGAGGTGGACACATGCAGAGCTGGACACATGGGGACAAGAGAAAGGAGGACACAGGAAGTGTGTGTGGATTTAGAATCTGCTGTTAGAATCTGTCAGACACCCCCTCCTGGGGGCACGAGGCATACGGACACCAGAGAGGTGTTCCCGCAGCTCCAGGTGATAGCTGACAGATAACGGGCTGGGGAGGGTGTCATGTGACCAACCTGCAGCCGATACATCGCTTTTTTTTTCAGTGTCTGTTACTTGAGGACGGACTGTAAATCAGTTAATCAGGTTACTTGTTAACAGCACAACTTACCAGTGAGATTTTTGTATATGAACTCCCCACACGTGTTGAACTTAAGAAGTCTAATCTTCATTCTCAGTAATTTTTAAATTATTCAAGAAAATTATTCAAATTGTTCAGTTGCTTATACGAAAGATGCAGTTTTATTCACATGGGAGGCAAGAGTACATCTTTCAGAATGTTGTGACAACACAAATTTGTTTTTGATTAGTCACCTAACTTTGCCAGGTTAATGCAACTCAAATAATATAATGCACCAAGTCAACAGCTTGAAGCAAAAATGGTTAAATAATTAAACCAGTGGATTAAGTCCCCACCAGAAGGAGAAACCAGATCATCTCTTTGATGTCAGGATAAAGCACGTATCTATCAGATACTGGATTCTCATGCTGAATGAACAGCCATATCATCACAGTAACCTTATCTTTTTTACTTTAACACTAATACAACACATTTGACAGTAATTAGCATCAATTACCAGCTTAATAATGACACTGCTTGTTCTTCTGTTTGTATTCTTCCTGTATTTTCTGAAGCTGTTTTTGAAACAATAGCAGTTTAAATGCCATTCAGAATTACATGTTGGGTTCCTTTACTACTACACCCCCTATAGCCCTGTGCAGTTAGCACACCAGGCTGCTGTTGGGGGAGCTGCCACATTAATTGCTAGTTTTAGGGACTTCTCATGTACGTGTTGGGTTGGTCCCACATCCTGTGGAGTTTGGGCGTGGGGGTGGTGGTGAAGCACAGTCCTGTGGGGTTCGTTGGGGGGATGGGGGTGAGGCACAGTTGTCATGTGTCTGCCTGTCTACACTTGCTGTGCAGAACTTCCAGCACCTGTACAGCAGGCACAGACAGGCAGACAGATGGCAGCCCATCATCTGGATATGGACGCGTCAGTCTGTTACCAACCTGTTAGACACCCAGCAGCCTACAAACGTGCACTCACCTCTGGATTTCAGCCTTCCATGGGTCACTATATACATTCATTCTGGCCTCAAGCTCCATGGTGACTTTACTAAGCTTGTTCATGTGCACATTCCCCATAATGAAATCTACAAGCAGGAAGTTGCATTAGCCCAGGCCTCGCGTGACAGCGGTACTGCAGTGCTCACTTACTGTATCCCCACTTAACACCATGACAATAAACACAAACAACTGTCAGTGTTCTTCTAAAATTTGTGGTGCTGTGTTTTTTTTTTTTTATCATAACTGTTTTATCTTTTGTGTTTATGTGCATGTATCAACTATACCTGTACACAGGACATGTCTACGTACAGAAACTGCTTGTTCCATCAGGATCCTGGTGATAGAACCAAACCGATGAAGTCCAGAGCCATAGCAAGTGGGACTTTCCTTGAGATAAGAGATAACACAACGCATCTCACACATGAAAGGAACCAGAGTGAGGATGTACACTCAAACAGGAACCTATGAACTTGAGTGAGTTTCCCACACCCATATGGCTGTGAGGGACTCCCTTCTTCAGAGCCTATATGCCAAATCATTGCTATTCATTTACAACCATTCCATGTATTTGAGACATCAAGGATGTTCATCTCAAACGGGGGAAGCTTTCTGCAGCCAACACAAGCCAATGTTCTCAGGGACCACCCTTGATGATGGTGTTGGGCTGTCAAGCCCTTCAAAATGACCCATGCAAGGAGGCATAGATCAGCTGACAGAGAGGATAGCAGGACACTAAGGGTTTGGAGCCAGAGAATGAGAAACTTGGGTTGGGAACATAGGCTCAACTGAATAAAACAGAGACTGATACTGAGGCATAAGGAGTTAGGGTTAGGATTGGAGGGGTGGGGCTTGAAGCTTAGTGCTTTGATGAAATATAGATGTGGCTGTTGCTTTAAATTCTAGTTTACAGACAGAAGTTCCTGTCATTGGCTATCAAAATGGCTGACCTTTCACCCTGAGACAGCAGCCTCACCAATACTACCAGTCAGAGCTCTTACCCTCACCTCAGGCACTCCTCTCCCACTTGTGATTAGGGCCATCTCAGTTTGGGGGTCCTCATTTCTCATCTTGAATAACCAACCACCCCCTTCCGGAACCCCCACTTGGTTGCAGCCACTCCACATTTACACATTTTGGCTAATGACCCACAGACAGACAGAGTGAACCGTTTCACTCCAGACCCGCTTACTGGCTGGTCTTGTCGTGCTGGCTCTGTTTCTTCCCGACCTGTAGCACTACGGCAAAACGTACAGAGCAGCACACCCAGTGTGACAGGGGACTTGAGTGGGTTTAAAAGATGTGAACGGATAAACCCAGGTTATGAGAGAACATTTATGGATGAAACTTCCCAGCACCAAAACAAACCAGTTAAATGAGGGTCAGTTTTAGATAAGATGTAACACTAACAGAAAAAAAGAGGAGCTAAACTAATACGAAAACTAAATTCACTAGAATAACAATAGTTTAATTAAAACAAAGACAAATTTACACCTGATCTGAATACACACAGGAAATCATAATGGCAAATCCCTGTTCGTCCAAACAAAGAAAATGTCCTGATTGTTACTAGTGTCTGTAATGCCAAGTACCAGGGCAGGCACTTAAATTTATTAGCCAATCAATTTATTCGATTACAATAATTAAAATTACATCATCAAACAATAATGTTATATGATCAAGCGTCGAAACAAATACAGCAATAAAAACAACAACAGACCCTCTCTCATCTGTTGTCCGTGTACAATGATACAAAAAAGTAACTAAAATCAGTTGATGTAAAACAAATGCTCAAGTAAATGCAATAAAATCCATCCATTGTCACAAAGTTAAAATTCCAACAACAACAACAATACTACTACTAATAATAATCTCAGTAACAACAACACAATGGCTTAATAATCAGTTGATTCACAGCGCAGTGCAGTCACGTGTTTGAAATACCAGCAACAGGTAAAATGTTGGTGTGTTCTAAAAATGATTTTAAAACCATAAATCATGTTCCTGGCTTGCAAAAAAAGGGACTCAGCCCAACCACAGGTCCTATTGGGGTTTAGGCTGAGAGTTAAATCGTGTGCAACATGAAAGTTAATGGGCACTGCCACAAAAAAAAGAACTCATACACCATAGTGCTCAGTTAAAAACACTTACCTTCTCAGGAGGGCGGACAATAACAAATCTCAGGTGGGGTTAAAGCTAGAAAAGGCCCTTCCACCTTTCCTTGGCCTCATTGAAGCCTTACAGATTGACGTGGTGCTTCGTCCTGAATTTCAGCCACAATCTTGTGATAAATTCCACAGGCACTCAAGTCAACCCCACAGTGGATGAGTGCCGACCTCACATTCCAAAGTTCACGTTTGGTGATGTTTATCAGCAGCTACAACTGGGGAGGGAAGGGGTCTGAGGGCCCGAGGGTCACCCCTTGATCACCTTGGCATAAGACAACACAAATTGAGGATCCACTTTCCTGCACAGACCCTCCACTGATGTCCAGACCTCCTTCACATACTTGCAGTCCCAAAAGGCATGACAGAGCGTTTCATACTCTGAGAACACAGATCTGGGGCAATGAGGGTGTCTGGTCAGCTTGGGTCAGTACAGTACATCCCTGACCAACAGCTTACCATGCAAACGCCAACGGTTCGGGTCCTGCAGACAGTGGTCCAAGCCTTTGGGCTAGATCCTGCTCCATGTGACCTTCTCCAGACCCAGAATGACTTGAGTGTTCCTCGTCTCTAGCACAATCCTGTATAAGGCTTGGTGATTTACGGGGGCCTCCGCGGCAAGACCTGCCGGAAGACACTTACTCCAACTTATTGCATGGTTGTAGTGGTTTGGCGGCATCTCAGCCTTGGGCCCGGAGTTGGACCACAACTTCACCAGCTGGCACATGGGCAGGACCAGCCGCAGGTTAACAAAACACTGGTGGAGGTGCTCCAGTGGAGCCACCAGACGTGCACAGAGCTGGGAGAAGAACAGTCAGTCAAACTTGAGAGGTAAGTCAGGGACATCTCTCCCAGCTTTGTCCTTTCTGAGATGTATCACTTCCTTTCTGGATAGTCATATTTGCCCCCTTAGCTGAGATTAAAAAGAACTCAAATCAGGCCTCTCCACATGAAGCAGGGCATGGGGTAAACCTGGACTAAGTAGAGCAATGTGGGAATTATATCTACTTTTAAGGTGAGAACCTTACCTAAGGAGGACAGGGACCAGCCCAATTGTCCATCTGACCACTTTCAAAAATTTTTTCCAGTTTACATGGGCAACACCTTTAGAAAGAAAGTAGACCCCCAACATTTTGAGAGGTCCCTTAGAAAGAATGAGACCACCTGTGACATCCTCTGTCATCTGCCAGCAGCCAAAGTATTTGACCACCGACTTGCTGAGGTTAAGTGCAGCACCAGAGGCCAAACTGGACGCCTGCACTAAGTTCAAGGTGTGACCGAGCACCTGGTCTGAGTACAGAAACGTGTTGTCGTCTGCGTACTGGGCCAGCTTAACTGTCTGACCTCGGCTCCCTGGCAGGAGCAGGCCATCAGTACCTGGGTGGGCATGGATGGAGCTTGCCAGAGGCTCTATATGAAGCACATGGAGGAGGGGAGAGAGAGGACACCCCTGCCTCACTCTGCTCAACTGGGGAACCAACTCACTGAGGGAGCTGTTGATCGAAACATGGCTACCAACCTCATTGTACAGCATCTGTGCCCATCCTGAGAATTTAGGCCCAAAACCTAGCCTGCTTAGTACCCTAAAATGGAAGTGGTGGTCTATCTTGTCAAATGGCTTTTGTTGGTCCAGACCAACTTATGCAAGGGGGACGTTCCTATGCTCAGTGTAGATGAGATGTAAATTCCAAGTCGCAAACTGCCCCAGGACCCCACAAGTCTGGTCACTATGGACCAGGACAGTCATGGTTTTCTTCACACATTCCATCATTGTCTTTGCAATGGTCTTACCATGTACACAAAGCTTGATCAAGGGCCTCTGGTTGCCAAGACTGGCACAATCACCTTTCTCATGCGACAATGAGAGAACCCCAGACCTCATGCTCCTAGTGACCATGCCCTGACGCTGCACATACTAAGCTACCTCTAGCATCTTCAGCCCAAGGACATCCCAGAACACAGAATAAAATTCCATGGCGAGCCCATCAATGCAGGATACTTTACACTGGCACATATTGCCAAGCAACTTGGTCAGCTTGGGTAAAGTGAAGGGGGCCTCTAAACTGTTCTGTGCCTCACTAAGAAGGCTATGTTTGATTTTAGACAAAAATAGTTCCCAGCATCAAAATCAGTGTCCCTAAGATTAGAGTTTGAAAGAAAAATCTTTAGCAATTCCCAGCATCCATGCAGTATCTGAAAGGTTCTGCCTTCTGGGGCCCTCAGGGAGGAGAAGCTTTTCTCCTCTCAGGCCTTTCTGACTTTATTAAAGGAGAGTACACTTCTCATATTCCCAAGACAACTCAATTCTGATGCTAAATAGGTGGGCAGCAGCCATTTGTTTGCGCAGATCATTTATGGCCTGCACTTTATCAAAATTAAATTGTCCTCTGTTTTTGTGGCGGGAGTATTCCCTCTACATCCTGTACTCTAACTTTTTTATGTTACGCTAGCTGAAAGGTGAATCGTGAGGTCACAAAAATCCTCTCTTTTTCGCTCTCCCACCATGCAGCTGTAGAGACACAGGCAGTCTTACAGCTTCACCATGCTTCAAGATGCTCCAAAAAGAGAGATCTGAAGGCTGTCTCTTCTAATATGTCTACGTTCAGCTTCCAGTAGCCTCTACCAAAGTCAGGGGTATCAAAAGAACCTATGGCCTCAACTGACACGTGGTCAGTGAACATGGAGACAAAACAACTTTCCTAAAAACAACAGAGGACAAAGCAAAAATGTAATCAAGACGGCTGCTCGATCCTCAACTGTTATGCCACGTAAATCCCAGATCTCTGGGATTGTATTTCTTAAAACCATCAGAGAGGTGAAGATGTCTAGTAACATTTCTAAAACGTTTGGCGCTGATACCCTGTTTCCCTTCTTGAAAACCATTGTTTTTTTGAAGTACGGATATCTTCCCTGGGTAAGTACCTCTAGGGATGACCTTCTGGCAAGACAGTGATGTAAGTGTGAGTCACACACACACACACACACACACGGCACAGGAAGCAGAATGCAGGTGGATCCTGTTAGAGACCCATCCCCCATTAGCACACAACGGGCATTAATTAACACTCTGAGGTCACACCCAATTACAAAATAAGATCAAATCAAATTTATTTCTAAAGCACATTTAAAACAACAACATTTAACCAGTGCTGTACAATCAGAATAAATAACGGAAAAACAACACATAATACAACAGCAACAACAAAAACAAAGAAACAATTCTCATACTGAATTAAAAGCCAAAGAATAAAAATGAGGTTTTAAGCGAGATTTTTATTAAAAACAGATAATGTAGAAGCCACCTCATTCCACAACTTGGAAACAATAGTTGTAAACACATGATCTCCCGTGTGTCTTAGATGAGATTTTGGAACCACTAGGAGGAACTGGTCAGCAAACCTGAGTGACCATGTAAGGTTGCAACAGAACGGAGATATATGATGGAGCCATGCCATTTAAGGATTTGTAGGTAAATAATAAGATCTTAAAGTTAATCCTAAAACATACACGGAGTCAGTGAAGGGAAGCGAGTACAGGAGAAATATGATCTGTTAAGAGACGAGCCGCTGCATTCTGGATCAACTGTAAGCAAGTGATGGATGCCTGACTAACACCAGCATCCAAAGCATTACAATAGTTAAGCTGAGACAAAATAAACACATGTACCAATTACACACTAAATATGGTTCACGGTGGATTTGTATATACCAATGCTGCAAAAAAAATACAAGATTGTTTCCTCCATGTCAAAGGAATTAATGAATCTGGCATTAAATTGTGCCATCAGCAAGGATCTTCTGCTGCTAGTACATGGGTGGTTGTGATCTTCTCAAGTTTCATAAGATGTAAAGTCCAATTAATAATTAATAAAATCAAGGTTTTTTTGCTGATTAATCTTTTAAATGTGACCTTTTTGCATCTTATAATATTTATTTCATTCTGCACGTCTTCTCAGATGGTCATTGCTTTCCCCATTATAATCGAGGTGTTAATATTTTTATCAGTACAGAAATAAACACTCCCATTCTGGGCAGGGTGGTCAGCAGCTATGAGCTATTTTTATAAATGATCCCTCAGGGGCATACACAAGGTGGCGAGGTGCCCTGGAACAGCAGCGGGGCACACGGACTGGGTACAGGTCAACCACTGTAGCAAGAATCATGGATGGATGGATTATATACCAACCATGGTACAGTTTATGCAGCACTAAGTCCCAGAGCAAAGGCAAGATGAGAATGTTTGAAGGCCCCACAATCACAATTCTAGAACAAGACAGGTACACCAGGATCAATAAGCAGGGAAAATATCGAGGCAGAGATGTTCAGGGAGTGGAGGGGAACCAGCAGCATCATCTAGACAGAACTCCATAAAAGAGATCAGCTAGCCCAGGGTTCCACAGCTACACACACACACACACACACACACATTTGTATTTCTAATGCTGTGGGTACCTTCCATCCATTTCTATGGGCCTAACCCTAATCCAAACTATGACAACTCTAACCCTTACCCAGTCCTAACCTTAACCATAAGTAACCCAAGAAAATACAAGACGTAAGGATCTTTTGAATTTTTTGATTGCATTCACAGATTTTTATAAAACTGAACTTTCCCTTGTAGAGGCACAACAAATGTCCCCACAAGGTAAAAATGTCAGGCTTTTATTACCTCCTGGGGACATTTTGTCCCCACAATGTAATATGAACTGGGTCCACACACACACACACACACACACACACACACACACACACACACACACTGCAGTCCCAGTTCGCCGTTCTACAGGCAAAGTGAGTCACTGAGTCACACAGTGCTCCTACAAATCAAAGCCCACTACAGGAATCACATTACCCGTTGTGGAGGGAATGGGGGTGGGCATGGATGTTTTACTCTGACCACACCCTCCCCCATAAGTAAGAGATTTTCATGGGTATAAAGTAATCTGTTTTTTGTGAGGGAGAACAAGACAGACTGGAAGCTTAGTGATTCCCATTCCCCAGTTTGTGTGCTGGTTTGCAATTCTTCGTCTCTAAAATGGCATCCTAGACCTTGGTCTGCTCGCCCAGCCCGCCGTATCCCGCTGATGCCTACAGACCCCATATTCCATCCTGCAATCCTGGACCTTTGGTCTGCTCACCCAGTTCACCGTATTCCACTGCGTTATGGGGACCCGTCTTTATCCCAACACACACAACTAATACACTTATCTGCAAACTCGTGCTCTGTGTACATTAGCAATGGTTCAATTTCCAACATGACTGCTGCATATGATTGGGGCAGTTTCTCCATCGTTCATTTCACATTATTAGTTTATATTAACTAGTCATTTTACAGCGTCAGTGTCGCCTGACATGTTCAGGGTTATGGATTTGGGTTCCTCTCTGTTCTGTGTTCAGAGTTTGCATGGCCTCCCCGTGTTTGCAGGGGTTTCCTCTGAGTAACTGAGCTTCATCACAAACTTCAAAAACAAGCAGTTTGGTGAAGTGGACTTTCTAAATTGCCCATATTGTATATATGAGTGTGTGCCCTGCCATGGTCTGCTATTCAAAGCCTCAGGCTGCAGTCTAACCATGACCCTGTTTAGGATGAACACTTATGGAAGACAGATGGAAGAAGCATGAATCTGATCATCCGGAGAAGAGAATGGACTTCAGTTCTATTCACCCAATCTCCACATAGTGCTCGGTAATCTTTGAGTTACACTTTGAATTTTTTAGCCGAGCCCCTCACATGACCGGCGGCTGGGTTACATCCCTTTTAATGGATTTTAAACCTGGGTGGTGTTTCATGGGTTTTATGAGAACACACAGATTTTTACTGTTTGAATGTCTAATTTATTTAACTGTTTAATTACCTGGCACACTGGTTTTAATCATTATTATTAACTATAGTGTTGTTTTAAGCACGGCGGTGTTTAAAATTGATTGAAAGTTATTGTTTTTGCTTGATCTTATTGTTATTTATTGCTGTGTTGGAGGTATCTCAGTTTTATTGAATGCTTTGGATTTGCATGTGAAGCCTGTTTGACATGATGTAGTTTAGATTCTAATGGATGTTTTAGGAGAATGATTTTAATTGTGTATCAGTTTAACTATTGGGGTGATGTAATTGGAATATGTATTGCTTTGATTATGTTTGTGTATGAAATTTCTTTTGATTGATTCCAACTGTTTTAAGGTATGTGTTTTAATTGATGTATAATAAACATACTGTAAAAAAAATCTCCACATACATAATGTTTTCTACACTTGTTATGTGTGAATAAAGAATAAAAAGATGGTGGCTCTGTACAGCGATTCTTGTGGAAAAGGCTTGTACTTTACAAAGCCAATAGTCCTTAACCAATACCACAGTGAAACAGAAACGTTAAACCAGATTCTCCCATGCAGGTCACATGGGGAGACATGTGGAAGGTACCATCCACAGCGAAGGAGGGGGGTGCAGGACAGCAGGAATTAAACATTTGAATAATACAGTTTTTGTTCATCAAAATGGGGGCAAAATCCCTTTAGAGAACAAGCAGAAGAACTACAACCAACTAATAAGAACTGAGCACAGCTAATCAGAAGCTATACATAGTGTGCTCAAAGCCATCTTTCTTTCTATTTCCCCTACAATCCACCCAGCTGACCCTCTTTAAGACCCTAACAATGCAAATCAGGGCCAGATGGATTTCATTAACGAAGGCCTTTGTTCATTTGGAGTTTGCAATCAGTTGCCAGGGAGGTACCAAGAATCATCCAAACACAGCATAGACATGAAGCAGACCAAATTATGGAGGAGAAAAGGGGCACCCTGTGTGGGGAACTCTCTCCGAGGTGGATGGTCCCTGGTGACCTGGTCTGCCTCAGCCTTGAAGTGAATGACTTTCCAGTGCTGGGGAGAGAAAGGAGATCATATAAATACAATTAAGTAATCAGGAAGGAGGACAACTCAAGGACACTGGTGTTAGCTATGTACAATACTAGTACATTTAGTCATAGGTTCCAGAATTCACTGAGCGAGTAAATGTGTTTCATATTACCAAACTGCTCTGACCACAAACATGAAGGACAAAAAAAAACATACAAAAGTCTAATTATATCATCATTCTGACCTCTGCCGTATCCCCACTGCTCTCCAGATTTACCTCAGTACCCTCTTTAGGAGGCATTTGCACACTGCCACATTGTAAGCATCACAGCTAGGGACTTTCAAATTTAATAATGAAGATGCTGCCCCCTAGTGGCAGCTGGCCTGTTTGGGTACAGCAGCTTTGGTACATCACGGTACTGTGTTGCTACCGATGAGCCCAGCATGAGGGACCATTGGGAGACAAACACAGAGCCTTGGGGCAAGAAGTCTCTGGGGGTAGATGCAGCCAATCAGAATTTGAGCCACAGCTATCAACAGGGTAGTTTTAGAGTAGACATCACGAATTAAGATCAAATAGTGACCAATTTCTGCAGGTGGCTTGGCAACACCAAACTACAGCCCCATATTTTCATGGCTGCCTTGCAAAAACTAAAGACTCAATGCTGAAAATCAGGTTTTGCTGTCCCACCTGTTCAGAGCTTATGTTTGTGGACCATCACAGACCAGCTTAGGTCACGTATCCCAGAAGACTGACCAGTCTCCCAGCACTACAGTGCCAGCTATCAAGGGCAACTATCAAAACTTAAGTCAAATCACTTAAAATCACTACAGTTAAAGTTATGTTTCTGTCTGGACCTTAGACTACTGTTTCTCAAATGCTGGGCTGCAGCCCACAGGTGGGCCTTGAGTACCCTCTAGTGGTCTGCAGAACTACACTCAGTGGGTCTTGAGGTTGAAAAGGTTGAGGTCCCATATCTTAGACAGAACAATGCAGCAAACTCTAAAAAGCCAGGACTGCAAGATCTTTGCTTCTGTCACAGTGAATCTAGAGATTCCACACTAATTTACTCAGTAAACAGGAACACAAATTTATTTAATTGAAAAAATTCAATTTTTTCCCAGTGTCACTCCCATGCTTATACTCATTAAAAATCTGTTCCTCACACCACACATTCAGGCCAAACCGTAAAGTATTTTTGTTATGCAACCCATCACCTCTGAAAACTAATGAAGTGGAAGAGCATGGAGAAGGAGCAGCAATAGTTAGCAAAGCTACAGCCTGAATTAAATAGTAATTACAGTAATAAATACTAAAGTATATGGCTAAAATATGTTGTTGATAGTCCTTCTAATGACAGATTTCAGCTGTTTCAGCTAAACCTGTAGCTAACAGATACATGTAAGCAAGTATATAGCCATGCAATCATTATGGACATACATCAGCAGTAGCCTGGGTTTGAGAAAGAAAAATTCTGGAGTGAGCTGGATGAAGTGGTGGAGAGTGTACCCAAGGGAGAGAGATCGGTGATTGGAGCGGATCTCAATGGGCATGGTGGTGAAGGGAACAGAGGGGATGAGGAGGTGATGGGTAGGTAGGGTGTCAAGGAGAGGAACGCGGTAGGTCAGATGGTAGTGAAAGGGAAAAAGATGGACATGGCTGTGGTAAATACATATTTTAAGAAGAGGGAGGAACACAGGGTGACATACAAGAGTGGAGGAAGATGCACACAAGTGGATTATACCCTATGCAGGAGGGTAATTCTGAAGGAGATTGGACACTGTAAAGTGGTGACAGGGGAAAGCATAGCTAGGCAGCATAGGGTGGTGGTCTGAGATCAAGAAGAGGAAGAGAGTGAGGGCAAAGCCAAGGATCAAATGGTGGAAGTTGGAAAATGAAGACTAAGGTGGCGTTCAGGGAGGAGTTAAGCCAGGCACTGGGTGGCAGTGAAGACTTACCAGATAGCTGGGCAACTACAGCTGAAGTGGTAAGGGAAACAGCTAGAAAGGTGCTTGGTGTGACATCTGGTCAGAGGAAGGAAGACAAGGAAACCTCGTGATGGAACGAGGAAGCACAGGAGAGTAAACAGAGGAAGAGGCTGGCGAAGAAGAAGAGGGATAGTCAGAGAGATGAAAAAAGTGGACAGGAGTACGAAGAGATGAGGCGTAAGGCAAAAAGAGAGGTGGCGAAGGCCAAAAGTAAGGTGTATGGTGAGTTGTAGAGATACTGGACACTAAGGAGGGAGAAAAGGACTTGTACTGATTGGCTAGACAGAGGGACCGAACTGGGAAAGATGTGCAGCAGGTTAGGGTGATAAAGGATAATGATGGGAACGTACTCACAAACGAGGAGAGTGTGTTGAGCAGATGGAAAGAGTACTTTGAGGGGCTGATGAATGAAGAGAATGAGAGAGAGAAGGTTGGATGATGTGGGGATAGTGAATCAGGAAGTGCAACGGATTAGCAAGGAGGAAGTAAGGACAGCTATGAAAAGGATGAAGAATGGAAAGGCTGTTGGTTCAGATGACATACCTGTGGATGCATGGAGGTGTTTAGGAGAGATGGCAGTGGAGTTTCTAACCAGATTGCTTAAGACAATCTTGGAAAGCGAGAGAACGCCTGAGGAGTGGAAAACAAGTGTACTGGTACCGATTTTTAAGAACAAGGGTGATGTGCAAAACTGTAGTAACTTTGGTGGGATACAATTGATTAGCCACAGCATGAAATTATGGGAAATAGTAGTGGAAGCTAGGTTAAGAAGGGAGGTGATGATTAGTGAGCAGCAGTATGGTTTCATGCTGGGAAAGAGCACTACAGATGCAGTGTTTGCTCTGAGGGTGTTGATGGAGAAATATAAAGGTCAGAAGGAGTTACATTGTGTCTTTGTGGATTTAGAGAAAGCATATGACAGGGTGCCTAGAGAGGAGTTATGGTATTGTATGAGGAAGTCTGGAGTAGCAGAGAAATATGTAAGAGTGGTACAGGATATGTATGAGGGCAGTGTGACAGTTGTGAAGTCTGTGGAAGGAGTGGCGGATGCATTCAAGGTAGAGGTGGGATTACATCAAGGATCAGCTCTCAGCCCTTTTTTATTTGCAATGGTGATGGACAGGCTGACAGACAAGATCATACAGGAGCCCCCGTGGATGATGATGTTTGCAGATGACATTGTGATCTGAGTAGGTTGAGGAGACCCTGGAAAGCTAGAGGTATGCTCTGGAGAGGAGAGGAATGAAGGTCAGTAGGACTAAGACAGAATACATGTGTGTGAATGAGGGGGAGGACAACGGAATGGTGAGGATGCAGGGAGTAGAGTTGGCGAAGACGGATGAGTTTAAATACTTGGGGTCAACAGTTCAGAGTAATGGAAAATGTGGAAAAGAGGTGAAGAAGAAAGTGCAGGCAGAGTGGAGTGGGTGGAGAAGACTGTCAGGAATGATTTGTGACAGACAAGTACCAGTAAGAGTGAAAGGGAAGGACTAAAAGACGATAGTGAGACCAGCTATGTTACATGGGCTGGAGATGGGGGCACTGACAAAAAGAGAGGAGGCAGAGCTGGAGGTGGCAGAGTTAAAGATGTTAAGATTTGCATTGGGTGTGATAAGGATGGACAGGATTAGGAATGAGTATATTAGAGGGTCAGCTCAGGGTGGATGGTTTGGAGACAAAGCCAGAGAGGCGAGATTGTGTTTGTTTGGACATGTGCAGAGGAGAGATGCTGCGTATATTGGGAGAAGGATGCTGAGGATGGAGCTGCCAGGCAAGAGGAAAACAGGAAGGCCAAAGAGGAGGCTTATGAATGTAGTGAGAGAAGACATGCAGGTGGTTGGTGTGATAGAGCGGGATGCGGAGGACAGGAGGAGATGGAGACTGTTGGTCCGCTGTGGCAACCCCTGATGGGAGCAGCTGACAGCGAATGATGATTATTAGCAGGAGCCTGGGTTGTTCTGAAAAGCTCAATGACTTTCAGTGTGGCACTGCCGTAGGATGCCACCTGTGCAATAAGTCTGTTTGCCATATTTCTGCCCTACTAGAGCTGGCTGGGTGAACTGAAAGTGTCTAGGAGCAACAAAAGCTCAGCTGCAAAGTGATACTCTACACAAACTCACAGAGTGGTACCACTGAGTACTGAAGCATATACAACCCCAATTCCAAAAAGTTGGAATGCTGCGTAAAATGTAAATAAAAACAGAATGTAATGATTTGCAAATCTCATAAATCCATATTTTATTCACAATAGAACATAGAAAACATATCAAAGGTTTAAACTGACATTTTATTATTTCATGAAAAATATTAGCTCATTTTGAATTTGATGGCAGCAACACGTCTCAAAAAATTTGGGACGGAGCAAAAAAAAGGCTGTAAAAGTAAGTGGTACTTAAAAGAAACACCTGGAGGAACATTTTGCAACTAATTAGGTTAATTGGACACTCAGTGGTCCCACTCTCTGAGTTTGTGCAGTGCATCCAGAGGCAGTTTGGAACTCAGTAGTGAGTAATAGAACTGAGGACAAATGATTTCATACCTTCGTCATAATGTGTTTTTGGAATTGGGGTTGTAGAAATCATCTGTCTCATGCTGACGATGCATCTGGATGCATCGTCAGCATGAGAACTGTTCATCGGGAGCTTCATGAAATAGGTTTCCAGGGCCGAGTAGCTGCAGACTGGCCTAAGATGCACAATGCCAGGCATTGGCTGGAGTGGTGTAACATACTGACTTTGGAATCTGAAACAGTCAAAACACATTGGAATGATGAATCATCCTTCATTATCAGACAGTCTGATGGATGATTCTGGGTTTGGGGGATGCCAGGAGAATACTGCTTTCCTAAATGCATAGTGCCAGCTGTAACATTTGGTGGAGGAGGAATATAATTTTTTAAAATATCTTTATTATACATCACTTAAAACACATACAATAAAACAATTGGAATCCAAGCAAATTTCATACTCAAAACAATACAGATTCCATTTAAGTCACACCAATAATAAAAATGCCGTTTAAATATAGTCTCACGTAAAAAGTATATAAAATCCAATTGAACATTTCATGAAATGGGCTTCACGTACAAATCAAATACATTCAATACAACGAACAATAAAGACTCAGGTAACTAATGCAGCAATAAAAAACAATAACATCAAGCAATAAATGTAATATCTTTCAACTGGTTCAACATACCACAGAGCCCAAAATACAATAATAAACAATGGTAATTAAAACCAGTGTGCCAGGTCATTAAATAGTAAATAAATTAAAAATTCAGAAAGTAAAAATTGGCATGTTCTCATAAAACCCATAAAACACTACCCAGGCTTAAAATCCATGAAAAAGGATGTAACCCAGCCGCCGGTCCTGTGTGGGGCTTGGCAAAAAAAATTCTAAGTGCAACTCAAGGATTACCGAGCAATATTCCAAAAAACACCAACACATAAAAGTGCTCAAACAAAATGCAGTTGTACTTACCTTCTCAGGTGGGCAACCTTCAACAAACGGTGAGGAGGAGGAGGAGGAGAAATAATGGTTTGGGGCTGTTTTTCAGGTTTTTTGGGTAAGGCCTCTTAGTTTCAGCGAAGGCTATTTTTAATGCTACAGCATGCAAAAACATTCTAAAGGGTGCAGCCTTTAATCCTATCTCAGGCAGCTTAGGGCACAAGACGGGGAACACCGTGGACAGGGTGCCAACGAAAAGATGGCACATCGAGACAGCTGAATACTTCCAGTTTGCGTTAACACAAATTTGTGCCAAAACAAAACACAAGCCACCGACAAGATATCCATGTCTGTGTTTAAAATGATGCTCAGGTGTGCAATGCCAACCTAATATACCCATGTTTCTCAAGTTAATCAGTCCCATAATGCTAAAAATTGTTAGCAACCAGTCATTGTGGGTCAAGTTCTTTTGTCTACTTCAAAACCAAATGTGATCTTTAGCAGTTTACAGTAAGCCCACTCCTCATCAGATAATTGGCACTTCAGTGCAGGAGTAGATTTTTCCCACATTTAAAACCTCGTTTACTTAATTGTCTACCAGTTTTTGCAAATTTCCTGCAAAGCAGAGCAGCAGTAACACACCGTAGAAAACGATCATTAGACTACTTTATTCATTTTTTGAAAACAAGAAATAATAACTTCATTTGCACCTCATTCAGTTGTTAAAATTCTATGGTGTCAGTTATCTTCAATACGTACACATGGAGTATTGAGGTGAACCATTTGCATTAGCTTTGGTGTTTGCTTCTTCCACCCGGAAAATATTCAGTGTTGTACCGACTTCTCTCAGAGCGTGCGAGCGTACGTTTCAGATCTATGGGCTGATTGGCTGGAATGAGAAATTGTGTGCGCCAGTGGCTGGTGCGTAGCCGGATGTTATGCTTGCCGATCCGGTTGAGGGAAAGATGGCGGTTCCTATAGGGAGGTCTGTGATTTTTGTAACTGGAAATGTCAAAAAGCTAGAGGAGGTAAGAGATAATTGGTAATATACAGCATCATTATGGTCCGAAGATTACATGTTGTTTAGATATTTAGCCAACGTTTAGCCAATTGCTTGACAAATTACTTGTATTGTTTCCTGCTGCGAGAGAGTTTAAATCAGTTAAGCAACTACAGACGGAGTAGAGGCAATCATAAGCTGGCCACAGTTGTAGGGTGTTTTTTTAAAAAACAGACAAATAAAATATTCTTTGAATGTTTATATTTATAATTTTCATTAAACGTGGCACTTTTCATTATGTTCATGCGTTCGAATTTTTATTAGTTGAATACCAACTGCAGTTATAACTATCCTTGCCGTGTCTTTATTCATTGATAGGTGATTCAAATATTGGGGGACAAATTCCCTTACAAGCTGATATCGAAGAAGCTCGACTGTAAGTATAAACGGTCTTGTTGCAGAAGCAACAGCTGTCATTTGAATGGAGTGCTATGTTCCACGCAAGCTTGAATACCTTACAATAGCCACCGTGTTTTTCCAGTGCCAGAGTACCAAGGAGAACCAGACGAGATCTCTATACAAAAGTGTAAGGAGGCAGCTAGGCAGGTGTGTGATCAGTCTTTGTAACCCGATACATTTTTACAGGGACCATTGCTGGCATATAATAAAAGGAAGTTTGGCATCGTGTTGTGCCATTTCTTGATTAGTAACTGGAAATCAGCCTTTTAACAGGTGGATGGGCCAGTTATTGTAGAAGATACCTGCCTGTGTTTCAGAGCCCTTGATGGGCTTCCTGGGCCGTACATGTGAGTGCAGGGGCGAGTCTCCTCTCTGGATGCTTAAGACACCTAAATTTCAGTGATCTGTATATTGACAAATAATGCATAATTCCATTGGAAAGTCTTACCCTATACTTACATTTGTTCTCGCTGTTACAGAAAGTGGTTCCTCGAGAAGTTAAAGCCGGAAGGTAGGATTGCCAGAATGTGTGGGACCATTCGCTTGCAGTGTGTTTAGAGGACAGGTTTCCCATAATCCTTTGCTTATGCTTTGTAGGCCTCTACAAACTCCTGTCAGGATTTGAGGACAAATCAGCCTGGGCTTTGTGTACATTTGCCTTCTGTGCAGGGGAAGAGGAACCTGTGCAGCTCTTCAAGGGCATAACAGAGGTCTGACCCTGAAAAACATAGTCAACTCCAGTGCATTACAGAGTGTGATGAAGTATAGTAACAATGAGACAAATGAGGCTTCAAAACCCATGGTGGGTGGGAGTATCGTGGTTTTGAAGCTTCATTTTTCCCGTCACTAAACCATAGTGTTAAAATTTACGTTTCAATTTATATACCACATAGGGGTGCATTGTGGAGCCAAGAGGACCCCGAGATTTTGGGTGGGACCCATGTTTCCAGCCAGATGGATTTGACAAAACGTGAGCTGTGTGTCCCTTGCAGTTTTCTTTGTCCACCAGAGGGCACTTTTAACCATACAAAACCACTCATTTTGCATTGGACCAGAAGTTCAGCTATGGTTGCTGGAATAAGCCAGCAATCTATTCACCCACCTTCCATAGCTGTTATATGGTGCAGCATCATTGTAAGTCTGGTGCTAATCCCAGGAAACAGAGGACAGGGGATGCCCTGGATGGCATGCGCCTATCACATGGCGCACGCATGTATACATACACAAAATTGGCTGTTTAGAGATGGCTGCTCACCTAACTTCATTTGGAGTGTAGGAAGAAATCAGAGTATTCATTGGAAACCAGGAAGTGTGACGTGAACAATAATAGGACATCATCCTGCATGATTTAAGTTTATTAACCTTTTTGCTTCTACAACTCTAAAGTTATCATTTGAGAATTTTCCGTTTAATTTGTGATCGTTGATATTATTGAGATTAAAAAAGGTGTTGCTTGAGGACTTCTCAGATGCAATTAAATTATGTCAGACACGAAGCACAGGAATCAAACAGGCTGATGAAAATGAGCCATTAGCATGCTGGTTGGAGCTGTCGGCCTCCGGTGTTCATGGCTCTTCATCACTCTGCTCCACGCACACAGCTATGCCGAACTGCCGAAGGAGGTGAAAAATTCCATCTCCCACCGCTACAGGGCCCTGGAGGCCATGTCTAAGCACTTCACCCAGCTCAACGGTGCCCCAGAGAGTAAAAAGACCAAACTTGATGACTAGGCACTGGTGTGGCATTAAGGAGACCTCCTGGAACACAGTCCGTGCCCAACAGTGCCTCATCGGCGATGTTATATGATGTCTGCTACCTACAGCCCAGTACTCGGTGGATTGCAATCCACCTGGAATCCATTATGGTTTAGTCAGTTTCAGACCTGCCAGCATGTAAACATTTTGTGTAGCATTGGCACATCTCGCACTCAGAGTACACTTGAAACTTGTTGAATTGAAACTGTGCTCAAATAAATTTATTCCTTCTTGTGAACACCCAACCTAATTTTTATGATTTAAGTTATGGGTTTGCTTTGGAATAGGCAACAGCTGTGATTAGAACAGAGCACCGTGGACTCGTCCCTTTGTGCACATTGGTGCACGGGTGCAGTACGGCCAAACGAAGCAAACGACAGCGGTGTTATGATGCTGTGGAGAATACAGGCTGGGCAGAAGCATAGTCTAAGATAACTTATAAAGAAACGCGTATCTGTATGTAAGTTTATGATGTGATAGAGTAGGTAAAACTGGTATTTAGCCTACTTGATGCTTCCTTATGTGTAGGCCACTTAATAATGTAAAATGATAAATGAATGCCAGCACTACATCAATTTTTCAACGGTGGCTGCTGATTTATTCTCCATAAAGCATGAACAGCTTGAATAACATACAGTACTTTATTGTGGTTGCATGAGCACTCTAACACTGTTTAGCATTAGTTTAGCAGCTTAGTGGTTGGGATAGCTAAAAGTAACCTAGACCAAAAAGCTTGATTATGCTAGACATCTAGTAAAGTGAACGTTAGTAAATACCCTTTAATAATTAATTTGCGTCTTGTGCCTGCTAGCTAGTTATATTAGTGTACTTTATGAAACCAACAGATTTTTGAGATGTTATATTTAATTGACCTTAAGGACATACTTTGCACTATGCCTTAATGATAAAAATATTTTTTAAAAACTCAAAAAAAATCTTTAAAACATACCATGCAAGTGTTCTTCTATGCTAATTAATTACCTGTAGGTTACAAAGCAAGACAATGACGAAGATGGCCAATTAAAATATTAATATAACCCCAAATCAGAAAAAGTTGGGAAGGTATGGAAAATGCAAATAAAAAAAAGTGATTCTTAAATTTACTATGACTTTTATTTCATTGCAGACAGTATGAAGCCAAGATATTAAATGTTTTGTCTGGTCAACTTCATTTCATTTGTTAATATACATCCATTCCTCCATTTCAGGCCTGCAACACATTCCAGAAAAAGTTGGAATGGGGGCAATTTAGGATTAGCAATGAGGTAAAAAAATTAAATAATAATGTGATTTCAAACAGGTGATGTCAACAGGTGATTGTAATCATGATTTGGTACAAAAGCAGTATCCACGAAAAGCTGAGTATTTGAGGAGTAAAGATGGGCAGAGGATTTCCAGTTTGTCAACAAATGCGTGAGGAAAATTTTTGAAATGTTTAAAAACTTCCTCAAAGAAAGATAAGAAGGGATTTGCATATTTCTCCCTTTACAGTGCAAAATATCGTTAAAGGATTCAAGGAATCTGAAGGAATTTCAGTGTGTAAAGGGCAAGGGCACAAGCCTAAACTGAACACCTGTGATCTCCGATCCCTCAGATGACACTGCATCAAGAACTGTCATTCATCAATAGCTGATATAACCACATGGGCAAGGGATTACTTTGGCAAACCTTTGTC
>JAACJT020012956.1:0-44133 GCA_009936485.2 Gymnarchus niloticus | reverse complement strand
AACCATCCTCACCGCAAATCCCAACAACAGACTTGGGGGAGAAGGTGGGGGGGGGGGGGGGGGGGGGGTGGGGGGGGGGGGGGGGGGGGGGGGGGGGGGGGGGGGGGGGGGGGGGGTCGCAGTGGTACTACGAGGGTGACCGTCAAGTGCCAATATTACTGTGTTTTTAATGGTGTCGGGTATTGAGATAAAACATTGTCTCGATGTGTCACTGGCTGTCTGAACTGGTGGTTTTTGGTTACCAGTTAGTTTGACTTTCAGTACTACCTACTTATAGTTGCCAAGTGTCCTACTAGAAATATAGAAATAATCAATTTGATAAATTCATAAAGCCTTTATGTTGTGCAAGCATTCATAAGAGATGGAAAAACTTCAAGGGCACATTTTGCAGATGAAAACGAGTTGATATCATTCAGTAAAAGAATGATTTAAATCATTTTAAAAACGCTGTTTCCTTCAGCTGTATTAGAGTCTAGTTAATCATCAAACTTCTACCATACTCCATCTCCTGCACATTTTTGCCCTGACAGTGGGATAAAAACACTCCACATTTTAATTTTATTATGTGGCAACAACCAAACCTGAAAACCGTTCAAAATGATTTTATAAACATCCAGTTATGCCATAATTTAGACTTTCTGAAATAAGAGTGAGGGATTATATACAGCAAGGTGTTAGGAACGGTAAAGAAAGCGACAGGACAAGGTGGGGGGCGGGGAGGGTGTCACCTGTGCTCACCTGTAGTGGGTGAAAGGCGTTAGATCGGGGACCTCCAGCACCTGTGCGTCTGGCTCGTTCTCCTTCTCGTAGAGGACCTTCCATTCCTCATCCTCGCCGATGCTGCCCACCTGTGTGCAGAAACGAGTGTTGGGCAGCAGCTGTGACAGCGGCAGGTTCTAGCAGGAAGCTCGAAGAGGGGATAAGGGTATCCCAACATGGGCGGTCTTAAGTCCTGGAGACTGGAGGAACGGGTAGCTACAGTATACCTCTATACCCCCCACCCCCACCGTGCAGTTACTATGGGAACACCAAGGGACAACCTCTCAGGTAACCAGCCACATCTGCAGCTCTTGTATTGACTCTACTTGAAAACTGTAATAAGCACACGTGCCGTGAAAAAGACCACTGTGGTCTGTAAGGAAGCCACTGATGCCACCTTGAAAACTTTGCATTCACTGTCACTCGCCACAATTTCCCCACTTCAGTGCAGCTAATAATGCTATTGAAGGCTAAAAGGACTGCAGGCAGTTAATAATAAATGTTAGTAATAACTTACACAATGGCCCTAATCTGCAGAAGAGGTCTTTTAAAGTAACCATAGAGGACAGTATAATTCTGACGATTTTGTTCAGACTCGGACATCCATCCTGGGTCTGCGGTGCTAAGGCTTCACCACACAGCCGAACAATCCAGACGCAGCAGTACAGAACACACACGGTCATCTATCAGACACCCTGTCATACTGAACACACACGGTCATCTATCAGACACCCTGTCATACTGAACACACACGGTCATATGGAACACGACAGTCAGAATCAGCCCCAGGAAATCTACTGTCCTGCACACCAATACTCTCAATGTTTTGCTCCAAATTTTGCAGACATGACGGAATGTTTTTTGGGGTAGGTTTCATAATCTGGCAGCCATATGCAGATGACTAAACTCTCTATCCTCGCCTGTCTCTCTGCCCTTAGCTGTGGTCGAAACGGGAGAAAAACGCAAATGTGTCCCAGGACTGAACGAAAAGGAAAAGCCAGGCACAAATAAACAAACCTCAGTGCATAAAGGCAGCTATGTAAATTTTATGACACTACTATGCTAATTTGATATTTCTCTACGTTATCTGCCAGATTCGATTTCCAGCTGCATCTGCTGGTCTCTGAAATGTACTGGCGTCTTGTCTATAGTGTGTCTGGCTGGCTGTATGTATGTATCTGTTAATTTGGATCAAAAACAAGGACATTTGCTTCTTTTAAAAGTCTACTTTCATTTTGTGACACTTATAGCTACTTTCACCCGAGTTTCCAGTCACAATTGCACTGGGGTGAGGCAAAAGATTTATTTTTAAAGACAGTGAATCGGAATAAGCAAGCCGTTGGCTCACTTAGTAACCAAAGGTCTTGGAATAAACACTCCGTTTAGTCAAGCAAAGCTTGAAAGTGCTCAAAGGTCTGCCAGTGTTCCTACCTTACTGTTTCACCATAACAAAAAGTAGTAGGAAAGTATGGCTGACCTTGAAAATGTCTTATCACACTCAGAAAACTACTGGCAAAGGGTTTCACAGAAAAAGATCGCAAGACGTTGCTTGACAAACTGGCCATCTGGGCAAAAGCATGACAGTAATTAAGCCAACAGCTTCACCCTCTCAATCTAAAATTGGGCTGGCTGTGTAAAGCAAGACAGCACTTGGGTCTGAAAAACCGTCAAGGGTGTTCAGTCTCATTTATCGCTTCCTGAATCACAAACAAACAAATTGTACACATTTGTGAGGTGGTTGAGCCCATTCGAACCTGTGATCCTAGGCTCCCTTAGGTTGGTGCTGTTTTTCACCCCAGGAGGGAGCTGTCAAGTCAGCTCCAGTGAGACTGAGCTCACATACTCTCTGGCATACTTCGCTGACCCATCTCAGCACCCACTGAGCAAGAAGCGGCCTACAGGAAGGGTCTCGCAAACCCATCCTTTCCTTTTCACCTCTCCTCTCCTCTACCCCAGTCCACAAAGAATGCTTTTATGTGAGAAGCACTATTTACTGGTAAGGCAAGTTCTCATTTGGTCTAATTTGGTTGGTCTCAGTGTGATCGGTACAGTAGTCTCAGTCTTGAAACTTTTGTTCATATCATTACAAAGATATGAAAATCTTGTCTTGTTGGAAGGCTCCGTCTCCTTGCTATACAAAGAAACTTAACGACCCTGTCATGATCCCGGTGGACTAGTAGTCTTGGGATCTGCTTATTCATTGATCCTGGCTAATTTCCTTAGAAACATCTGGTCAATCTGGTTTATTCAATGAGAACATGTATCACTTAGTCTGAGATTTAAGGAAAGATCCACAACACAGTCGAGGAGAATAATCAGCAGCTGGAGCCCCCACATAGCACTGTGTGGTCAGCACACTTACCATCTGCAGTCTTCAAGGGGAACGCTCTGTAGCCAGAGCCCCACCGCATTACTGTGTGGTTAGCACTTTTGCTATGTGTAGTCTTTAATGGTCATACACTCTGTAGCCAAAGTTTCCACATAGGACTCTGAGATCAGCATACTTACCACATGTAATTTTTACTGTGGAGTCTGTAGCCACTCTTACCCTTACTGCATGTATTTTCCGCAGGATACGTATCACATCACTCTCTGGATTGCGAATCATGTGCATTGTGCCTGCCCAGCAAGCAAATTATGTTCTGATTATTTCCTGGTTGTCTGAAATGATTAAATCTACTAAGTTCGTAGCGTAATAGCAATTCCTGGCCAGGATCCATCAGTTAAACGGCAGGTGAGCAGCTACACAGCTTTATACAGTTTTAAACTGCAGCACAGCCTCTGAATTGAGTTTATTACGCACACCGCACTCAAAACAGTCACTGAGCTGAATTAGCTAAACACACTACATCAGTCCCAGAGCTAGATTACTTAAACATGCGGTCATGCTGCTTCTGAGTTAATCAGACATACTGAAACTATCAGTTCTGAACGGGATCGATCAAACGGGCTCATAGAAAGCTTCTGAATTGAGTCAGTCAGTTATACTGAACCTAGTTCTCCCTGAGCTAGGTAGACCAGATATGCCGAGCCAGGATCCTGTAATACCTGAACTGCGATCAAAGTGGCTTCACATAGCGCCACGCATATCGCTTAATCGGCCGGAAACGAGCAACATCATAGCCTGAAGAGAAGATGTAGCTGAGAGTAAGGCAAGCCTCGGAATAATAAGAACAAGCCTAAATTGACTAGAGATCGTCGTAAAAGTGTTCCAAAATTATCCTTCAATGTTTATTCAGATACGCACTGAAAGAATTTACACACATTCAATGCCTTCGGCTGCCTAATTGGATTCCGTTGCTGGGACAATGGGTCGTTCCATAGACAACTGCATATTTACATAGCTTTTTACCATGGTCTTATGCAAAGTACATCATTTGTATTTCAAGATTCATTTTTAAAGGACAGTAGTTCTATTTCCCAAACAGCTGTTTTTGGGGAAAAAAAAAAAAAACCCCCATCATCTAATAAACCTTGACTTTGGCTACAAAAATCGAATTAATGCAATGTTTCCAAGCGCTCCAAATCTGTACTACTGTCTGACAGTGGAAAGAAATGTTTAAATCCTTTAGATGCCGGAGAAAGTGATACGAGCAAACTCTTCCCTTGCAGCTGTAGAACGGTACGGTTTCAAAGTCAGGACCAGTACAGCCACGATTACGCATGAGCTGCACCGCGCTGCCAGTTGATAAACAACTAGTGGCAGGATCTCAAAGACGTGGATAAGAATGTGTTATGTTTCAGAGAGGCGGACGTGATGAACGGTCACTGAAAGTCTATTCCTGTAATCTGACTGCCCTGCAATCTTGTCTTTGATGGATTTAAGGAGAAAGCAGGGTATGGGTGCTGTGCACTCACCTGACCCTCAACGATCCACTTGGAGATCAAGGTCTTCCCATCATCCCCTGCACGGAACTTCAGCGTGGCTGAGCGCGGGCTTATTTTAGAGATGACGAGGTTCGATGGAGGCCCGGGAAGTTCTGGAGTTAAGGGGGGGAAAAAAAAAAAAAAAAACACAAGTGTCGGTGAGCTGGCAAATTCATTAGCACTCATTGAGATCATATGTGATATGAATCTATGCAAGGTATGCAGCTTAAGTGCTTGAGTATACACAGCAAGGTCTTCATCCCAAAGTTAAACCAAGCCATTCTTAGAACTAAATGAAATAATGAAATAATGTCATTTTTGTAGATGGCGCAAACATTATTTCTAGGTTATCAGCAAGGAAAAGATGGCTTTTACTTGGCTACAAGCTGATTATTTTTCTGTCATTTCGTCAGAGAGCGCCACTCTGGCCATAAACAAATTGAAATGGATACTTCAGACTTCTGATTCATGGCTGTGGGGAGGGGGGGAAAAAAAAAAAAAAAAAAACACAATTGACTTATTGGCTACCATGAAGACGTTGACATCTTCAGAGATCATTATTCATATTTATGCTGATCCCTGAGAAAAGCTGTAGGCTGGTGCCAGACAAACAGGATGCCAGCTTTATTTATAATGGAAATGTGTTCAGATCAAGTTGGCACTAAATGGGATACTTCAGGGGCTGTATACATGGAGGAGGCGGAGCATCGAATGAGTGACATCTGTGCCAAGCCACCTTGTACTAGTTGATGGCTCACGTGCATTGACCTCCTGCCACTAGCGTTGGGCCGAAAGGGAAGGTCGCATGGTGGGGGGGCGGGGGGTGGCGGCAGACCTGGTGGGACCCCAGAGGAAATGGTGGAGGAGGTGACAGTCCCCAGTCCTGCTCCCGTCATGGCGGCCACCTCCAGGGTATATGTGGTGAGGGAGGTGAGGCCGGTGACCTTGTAGTCCAGCGTCATGTTGGCCAACGTGCGTGACACCCGGGTGGAGTTCTTTCCCTGCACCTCCCAGGACACCAGATAGCCTGTGGAACAAGTATACAAGAAAATCCACTGACATCTTCATCTTCATTCGACTGGCATGACAACACCACCCTTTATATTCCACGGGATCATATGCCAAGTCAAGAAGATTGCATTACAAGGACTGGAGCAGAGAGAAGAAACTTGTTTATCTTTGACCCCACCTTGGAATTAAAGGACTACATTGCGACTGTAGCAAACTATCCGGATTTGGGACAGTTGTTTCTAACCTGTTTCTAACTGAGACTAATAGCCGGCAGAGATTCTGCATAATTTGCTGTGTATCAGTGGTATATTCTCCTGCGGTCAGCACTGTTCCTAATCACAAACTGTCCTCTTACATCACAGGGCTCATACATCAAAGTATGCGTTGGGAGGGGACCCTGGGAAGAAGCGGGCCCACCAAGCCAACACTCACAAGTAAACAAGCCCCGTGGGCGCCCTAGCGTGCCTGCTATCTGGACCTATACCAGCCGTAAAGCGCCCCCTTCCGCCGAAACTTGACGCCTCTCGACAGGGAGCATGCGTTAGCACGCGGCTTTGTGCTAAACTGAGTGCACACAGCCTTTCCTGTGCCCGACTAAAATGTCATGTTACTGATGGTCGCCAGGCCCCGTTTTCACAGAGCTGTGTCCTATGAACATCATGCTGAGTGACGGACGCCCACGTGACTCGAACAGCGATGGTGGTTAATGGATTTTATGTGGAGGCCCAATGAAGCGGCGAGTGGAAGCGTATCCATTAAAACGGCTGTAACAGTTCAGAAAACGTGCTAAATTAAAACGAGGAGCATTTCAGAAAGCTACCTGTGCGTGAACAGCTGCATTCAGTCCACACTCAGGCAAAAATGGAAAAAACCTTTCTGTCACGTAAAGGATATTAAAAAACCCAATACGTAATGAATCATTCTGACAAATATGCATACGGAAGACTTGTTTTGCTATTGGACTTCCACTAATTACTGACACACATGTTAATGAAATGGATACTATGTACAAGCAACATGAAAAATGATATTTCAGCTCCAATTAAGCAGGTGTGATGGTTTTGACAAATAAAGGGAGCGCTGTGGAACATCCCACTGTTGCAGTATAGAGGACATAAGGAGATGCTGACAGGATTATGTTGACGCTTTGACCGCCTGCAGGATGGCTTGCATGGGGACTGGAGAAGCAAGGTGGGAGGATGACACAAGTACCCACAATGCACTGGGCAGCAGTCATCGAGTGCCTTACCAATGATGATGCCATTCTTTTCCACAGGCTCCTGCCAGCTTACTCTCAGGGACGTGTCGAGGATCTCGGTGTAGCTTAAATGGCCCACCGGACCAGGTTCTGGAAAAAAGCCACACCATTTATCTTGCTATCATTACATAATTATAATGACAAGGCATCAGGTATACTGGGGGTCTGCCCAGAGGAATGGCAGCTTAAATCTGTAGCGGCTTACAGACCGTGGGAGCACATTAAACATTCAGCAAAGAGATGGAGAGCAAAGAGATGGCGTGTGAAAAGGCAACAGTGTGGCCTCGCAGTCGGAAGACTCATTGGTAATTGACAGGGAAGCTTTACTCGCGTGAGCTGGATGAACAAATGTACGCATAGTAATTTTTCTCCGATCCGGCTGCCCGTCTCCCGATTGCCACTCAGTTAGTCTGAGCCACCAGATCAGGTGCTTCTGAAGATTGAGAGATCCTCTCGCTGTCCCTTTACACCGTTCTCACTTCATTCTCGCCGGTTCTGTTTAACTTTCCTTCCTTTTCTCTTCAGTTTCATGCTGATGAGTTCCCTCGTCACCACGTATCAACCATTATAGCTGCAATGCGCCATAAATCCAATCGAGAATGAAGGAGCAGAGATAAGGTGCAGATTTTTTTTTTTTTTACACGTGGCACTGATTCCTGCCTTCCCTCCTCCCCCGAAGAGACGTCGGTGACATTTAGTCGCTTCTTTGGCACACTTTAGTCCGTTCTTCTCTACACCACAGTATCTATTTCTGTCCTCCAGCATGTTCACCGGCTTTCTGGTTGTATATATATAGTCACAGGTCACGCCATTTCCTTGATGTTCCACCTGCTCCCTTTACCTGCCTGCTGAATATCAGGTAAATTAATTCACCTAGTCATTATAAAATATGAAAATCAATGGCGGGGTCCCTTTTCATATGCATTTTAATAAGCGTGAACCCAACAGTGACTGGAAGAAAATGTCATTCAAACAAACAAATGTTGCACTTGAGCGGCACGGACCTAGGTGAAGTGATTACTCTGCCCGGTTACTCACTGTCCTCATGCGTCTGCACCAGCTGAGGGGAGCTCCGGGGTCCGTCCCCAGGTGTGGTGAAACACAGCACCGACGTTAGGTAGAGTGTGAACTTCCGCAGGCCGCTGATGTAGCCCGAGTGCCGTGCCCCGTGGAAGTCGGGGGTGATTGTCACCACGGTAACCATCTCTGGTGACTGCTCTGGCCATGCCAAGATCTGAGTTGGGGAATGAGGGGTTGAAGGAAGGGGGGGGGGCTAATCAACCCATTGCTCAAAGCGTCACTCCAGGAAGACCTTTTAAGACTGCAGCTTGCACCTAATTTACAAGTGATTTCGGAAAACAGTGGGACCCGACTGTCCTGGAAAGTAACTCTCGTGGGGAACTTCGGCTCACAGGGAGTAATGAAACCTCACCTTCGTCTCTTACGTACCAATATCTCATGTCAAGGCTTCCACGGTTACCTCAAGACTGTCCTTCTAAACATGAGCAAGGGTGAATCTGTCACTTTTACTGTCCATGCCCTTGAGCCAGACTTTTAGTACTAGACTTTGAAATCCTACATAATCTGTAATGAATGTAATATGCATCCTAATAATGACCCCCCCCCCAAGTGGAGTTCTGATAGAAGCGGTTGGCTCATTTTGACAGGGAAAAACATGAGCTCCTTCAAATTTTTTGCCCAAAGTAGAAGAAATAAGGACTTAACATAACAACAGTAACAGAATTCATGCTGTGGCCCCCACCCTTTGTAGAGGAATGAAACAGGACGGTATCGTCTTCCATGGGGCTGCCTTTCAGCTTACCTTATACCCCTGATTGATGCCGTTGATGAACTGCTGTGGGGGTGGATTCCATGTATACTTCACTGTGGTGGAGTTCAGGGCTTTGGCCTCCACATTCTGAGGAGGTGCCGTTGGCACTAAGGATGGGAATAGAGGAACAGGAAAGCTGTTAGCGCCACACCCCTGCCTGTACACATGACTGGTTTCCCGGTTTGGGAGCCCCTCAGTTTTGCACCACAGATGCTTAAAAGCCACGCTTATGCTCATGAGGTAATTTTGCCGAGACTAGCTAGCGAGAGGATAGCGCTAAAATTACCAAGGATCATGCAGTGCCGCTGTCTCTCAGAAAAGCCACACCAATTCAACACAAGATAAAAACTGTATTCGACAGTAATCTGAAGCAAAATCAACACGTAAACATAGCTATAGCAAATTAATACTAACTCATTCCGTTATTCTGTGTGAAAAGCTCTCAAATCTGGTGACAACTAAAATAAGTACTGCGAGGTATAGTAACTAAGAAAAAATAACTACAAAACACTTATTCCATTTTCGATCAGACCGATTTGACCACACGCTGCATTGATTTACAAAGAACGTCAATAATGTGTCCTGGGCTTATAAGCTCAATGAAGTGTTCCTTGGGCTAATTCGTATCACAGAACGCCGATAAGCATGGGAGATATGTTGTCGTTTTCCACAAACCCAAATTTGATTATACAACAGATAGGGCAGCCTTACTCTGTTCCATTACGGAACAGGAGAATGAAATGTGGCCAGGAGGGGGAAGGCAAACAAGGCAAATCTCAGGCTAAATAGCAATATCACCCACTGAATTTAAAAAGTCTGCTTGAAACATAAAACAGTGGGGGGGGGGGGGGCAGTAAGGTTCAAAGCAGAAGTCTGATAATTAAAACGTGATTAAAGGCTAGATATAAATATTCAACATTCTGATAACCTTTGCGGTCTGACCGTACGGTGAATGGCAAGTTAATGAGGTCCACCGGCTACCCGGCTGCAAAACATTGACGGCATGTATGGGTCGGTATAAATCTACCTGACACCGTGCAGACCAATACCCCGATCCCCACACCCCCGGGTGACGTGCCAACGACGTTAATCACCCGGTTCTACTCTGGCTGGTTCGGCTGGCGAGGCCAAGTCAATAATGCGGCCTGAGAGCTGCCCCAGACCACCCACGCCGTTGTGCGCCAGTGGGAGAGGGGGGCTCGGATGGCCCACGTCAAACATGGTGCCAAGGCTGCCCGCCCTCACGTCGATCGCAAGGAACGGACAGCCTTCCTTCCCATTCCTGCTCAGTTGCCTGGAGCTGGGCTGCGGTGCCGTTTTCAGGGTCTTGACAACACTCTCTGTTCAGAGAGACAGCAAGTTATAGGACAATATTTCCTTTTATGACTAACAAAAAGAAGCGTTTCCATTTAAGTAGAAGTCAGAGCATCTAATTGTTAGGGACGCTGTGTTTGTACTGCCTTTTCCACACCTGGACACTTTTTTTTAAATTTTACATGCAAAGTCATGATGCTGCCATCACACCCACACAGGAAACAACCTCACTTTCCCGTTCCCAACTATGCCTGAGCAGGAGCTGAGGGATGGGCTGACACAGTGCTTACAGTGCGGACAGACACGGGCACAGTCCAGCGCTCAGCGCACCGATCCGGGCCGTGGGAGAGTCGGGTGACAAAGTAGGCGTGACTCCCCACGGCATGTCGGAGTCATCCCTTCATGAGTCTGAGCAGGGAGCTGCATTCCCTCCAACCACCTCCCGTGTTTACTTTAACTGCCTGCACCTTTGGTGACTTCATCCTGAAGGTCACCGTGCCGTGTGCAACTGATAAACACAGGAACAGCTTCTATCTCATAACCAAACATCAAACATTTTCATTAATAAGAGGACAAGTCCACAACCACCGAGTAGGAACTGAATATATGAATACATTTCAACACGTTTTGCATATCAAATATGCACGACGTCTGTCATGTAGGCCTTAAATATTAATTTAAACTTGATAAACAGAGCTTTATAAAGCTGTTTTTAAATAAGTAAGCAGTACAGTACAATATGATTTTCCACCTATTTAATTAAGCCTGACTAAAATGTTCAATAATGACTTATATTTAAATAAAAATGTGAATCACAGTTTGAATTTCACCAACGTATCATATTAAATGTAGTAGTAAAATTGATTTTAGGCTGCCAGTCCGTGTCCTTGCAGGGGCACTGATGTTGCACCCCTAAACAACACACCGGTCTGATTGCTTTTCATGATTATTATGGGTTTTATTTTTTCCTGTGTATGACACAATATGTAACTCAGTACACTCCATGAAGACAACTAAATTAAACAACAGCAGGCTTGTGATTTACCTACCGATGAAAAACATTTCAGGTTTTCCTGACAGCGAACAGACCCACGGGATTTTATCGGTACCCTCGGGATTAAAGGGACAGGCAAACCAGGAGACTCTGACATGAATGAGCAAATCGGGAAAACAGCCGACCCCCTCTTTTTAGCCCCCCCCCCCCCCCCCGCAGCTTGTAGAGTGAACTTACTTGATACTCTCAATACAAATCAGTTACAGGTGAGTTGAGGGGCTTGTCCCCTGATCTCGCACTTCTCTCGGAATATCGATACCCTCCTCTGGTTTTTTTCCCCAAACACTCCACAAGACCTTTTCCAATATCTACTGGTTGGATGACAGACAGGCAGTTTATTTCACAAAAGTAAAAGATGTCTTCGCGTCTGGTATAACTGAAAATGAATTTTGAACTGGCAATAATTAGGCAGCTACAGGCACAGCAGAAGAACAATGGTCAAGTTCACAGCAGGAGTCTGGGGACATTATGAAACAGGCAGAATAGGGACCACATCTCACAGCCTGAGCTGTCATTGAGGACCCCAGGACATCCCAACTTCTGACCCTCCTGTTAGCCCCACTGATTTCCAACCACTCCATTTTCTTTAAAACCAGGCTCCCTCCATGGCCTGTCAGAATTTGATATATTTGTGGGGAAACATTTAAAGGAATGTTTACTTGGGTAGTCATCGTTGTGCTGAAATGTGTCGACAAACTCTATAAAAGATGGTCGTGCAGATACGTGTTAAATTGATAAAAAAAAAAGACACCGTAAGAAATTAGAAGAGCCAAAGAATAAAAATACTGGAGGTCCACCTATAATTTAGTTATTATCTAATGCATGGTCACGGCAGCATATAAAAACAGAGTTTTGTGTCAAAAATGCCTCAGACAACAACAACAACAACTATCAGAGTAAAAATGGCATTTTAGGAAAGTGCCTTTCATTCATCCAACACCAGAGCAAGAAAAACCTTGAAAGGTATTTTCCCTGCAAATAAAATCGATGTGCACGTTGCGATATTGCTCAATATTCCCCTCAAACAGCACAGAAATTGGTTTCTGTGAACGCTTGTACAGACTGTATTTCACATTCTTAAAAACAAGTTTTGGAGGTTTCGCTTTTTTTGAATCACTTTCAAGTCCTAGAGATACTGAAATGACTTTTTTTTTTCTTTAAAGCACATCCAGGTGACAAAACCAGGAAATTAAAGCAGCCCATTAACGATACTAATGCAGTCTAATGAAAGAGGAAGTCTACCTACTTAAGAGACCTCAAAAAAAGACAGGGGTGACCACAGGTGATTTTGAACTCTACTAGGCAGGCGTAACCATAGGGGTTTGTTCTTAAGCGGTCACGCTATGGTCACTAATGATGCCAAGATGATTTTTCCAGGGGAAACTTTTTGAAGATTTGCCACATGGCACTATTTTAATCCCTCATCTCACAAATCTAGCTGTCAGATCCTTGAACACCGCACTCCTTAATGGGGGGATTTTGGCACTGTTTCCACCGGGCAAACACCGCTGAGAGGCTAAGGAATCATCGTTACCAAGAGGACCCAGCTCAGAACCTCATCCTAATTGCAATGTAGCTCTTGCATGAAAATTCACACAGAATAGAGAAATGATTCCAGTCTAACTTTGACTGCCAGTATTTATAGTGTTAATTATATATTCAATATATGGCCAAAAGATTGTGGATACCAGTTAATATGGGGGTTAACATATATTTTTTTTAATATAGCTAGCTAAGCACACAGCCATGCAATTTCCAGCAACAAACACTAGTGGCAGAATGGGTCATACTGAAGAGATTAGTGACTTTCAACATTGCACCATCATAGGACCCACCTATCCAAACAAGTCAGTATCAAATTTCTGCCAAGGTTAGCTACAAGTAAAGTGACTGTGAACCATCAAAAGTTCAGATGTTATGTGGTAGGCCACAAAAACAAAATGGGAACTGATGGTCCAACATCAATACTCAACCCCACTAAATGCTGTTATGGCGGAACGGCAGCAAATCCCACCAACAGTATTTGAACATCTAATGGAAAGTCTTCTGAAAAGAGTAGAGACTGTTATAGCTGCAAAGGGAGGACCAGCATCCTATTTAGACCCTTCGTTTTGGAATGAGATGTTTCAATGGCAGGTGTCTTACTTATGGCCATGTAGTGTGTATATATGTACAGATATATTTCTCTGAGTAATTCAGGAAAAATAACTGCCGACACAGCATTGACAATGTTTGACTGCATGTTGCTTGAGACAAATGATGCAAATTAAGGCCCCTCACTGTGGTCACTCCCCACAGAATTATCAAATAGATCTACCCTTCTGGAAAACAGTCACCTAAACATCCAATCAGGCTACTGGCACCTTGGCATAACGCATATTTATGAAATTTCCTGGCGAGCTCTACCCCCAGCGGTATCACCAGGGCCAGATGAGGACTTACCTCCTTGCAGCGTGTACTCTGTCACAGGCCGACTGAACACGCCCAAGCCTGCTCCAGTGTAGGCTGCCACCTCGATCTCGTACTGTGTCCAGATGATGAGCTCGTTGATCAGGCAGTAGTTGATCTCAGGGCTGGTGATGTTCTTCTGCTGATAATCTCCAGGGAGACCAGCCAGTCGATACCTGGAGTTAGAGGAACACCGGGAATAAAAAAAAAAAAAAGTCAAATTAAAGTGCGACTTGCCAGGTGTTTTTGTGCTTTCAGCACTTTGTCTGGACTTCGACCGTGAGCTGTTATGGGCAGCAAAGTCCTCACCCATTAACCCAGTTCACCTCAAATGACAGACCTTGTATTCCATGTTACTTCAACGTCAATGGAGTACTCCAAGTGGATTTTTAACACACAACGGGGATGGCAGCTATTGCAATCATTAAGGTCAACAAAGCCATGATCTGTTCCTCTTCACTAGGAAGAGGTGGATTGCAACTAAAAATCATGCATTTCTTGATGTCAATCTGTCTATGTAGATAAATCTACAATCATATCAGCTTCCATTGTATATCACACCCATTTGGGGTGCTCAGTGACCTTAATCGCTTCTCCTATCCTCTTAGCAGGCTGACTGCTTCCCCACATGTCCCTGTCTGCATGGAACTTCTACATGGAACCTAGAGCCACACTGCAACTTTGTGGTTCAGGAACCACGGAGCCACCTGGACCCGATATCTGTCCTGTTAGGGAAGCTTAACCCAGGAAACAAAATGGGCCATCAAAAGACCCCACAGGGTGATGCATCAGGTGACCGGAGGACTAGACCTCACTCATAAGTCACATGGTCCTCAGTGTCATGTGACCCATTACAGCAGCAGCATTTAGTGATGTCTGAGAGATCTACCCACTGTCAGTGAAAGATTATCTTCTCTGTAAGCATGTGTGTTTCTCAATCCATATAAAAGCAACCATGTCAATTATGCTATTGCTTATATCAGGGAGAGCAGAAAGATAGGCTGGCCCTACCTGTTCCCTCAGACATCCAGAATGACTCACATGATTAATTTTTTTCATTATCTATTTATTTGGATTCTGCTCCATCATCATAAAACAATTTTTCAGATGACTGAAGGCTCTTCATGGATGGGAAATGCCCAGTCATTTACCCTTGAGAAAGCTTTAAGGTCAACTTTCATGAAATTCATGTCTTTGTTCCTTAAAGTTTATGCAGTCAAACGTGTCAAGATGGAGTTATGCCTCTCTTAACTGGAGAGTCAGAGAACTCCCTCAACGTTGTCGGCTCGAGGAGGGTTGCAATACTGAGCCAGGGAATTATGGGTTACGCCGAAATGTACAGTCAGCGGAGAGTCAGGGTGAAGAAGTCCCGCTGGCCTCACCTGAGGACGTAGCCCCTGAGCACGCCGTTGAGCTGGGGCTCTGGGGGCGGTTGCCATTGCACCATGATGGACTGGTTTGTCCGGCCGCTGGCCACAATGTTCTTTGGGGGCGCACCCGGCGCCTCCTCCCGCAGCATCAGCCTATGAAACGGGGAGGTGTTAGTCATGTGATCTCATGCTGAGGACCGCCCATTAAATGTGAAGCAGAAGCAGGTAATAAGGCGCTCTCAGATGGGCAGGCCTTGCGGTGGATTCCTGCCGTGAAAAGCTTCTCCAGTACCACGTCAGCCAGCAACACCCCAGCCTGGCGCTGTAAATCTGAGTAATAGCGGCTGCACAGGTGACATGATGCCCCCTGTTGGGGGAGAGTTTGCCTGGCGCGTCCACTAATAAGCATCGTGCTCCTATTCCCGTCCTCACGTCATGTTAGAGGCGACGCCATGACAGGTTCGATGTCCAGTTTTTCATCTTCGGTGTGCTGGGGGGCCATTTTTTTTTGCAGAGAGGAACTCAAGTGATTGATGACAGGCTTAAGAACCCCAAGGCAGCTACAACCCCTCCCTGTGTGAGTTACCGACCCGGTCGGAGAGCGAAGCCCGCTGAAAACATCCCGCGGTGATGGTCGGACCACATGGCCCTGCTTAATGGCCAGATGTGGGGGGTATCCTAGTAACGCAGGACATCCTCAGCCTCCCACAGCATTCAGATTCTCAGATGCAGTTATGCATCATCCAGACAGTTTGTTCGCTTGCATAATCTTAACATCATCGCATCAGGCTGCACCTCAGCCTTGTGCGCTGTGCTTCCAGCAATAAATCATTCTGGTCGAGAGATGGACAGATAGAAATACGTTAAAGATACTTCATTTACAGTGAAAATATACGTTTTCCATTTCCCATGAAAATATAGCATTTCCTTTTGGAATCTAAGAAATATTTTCCTTTACAGACTGCTTGAGACTCCATAAGAAGAGGTCAAAGATGCTGCCCAGTTCCTTTCTGACTGAAACGTGCAGCAGATCCAGCCAGTGGACAAACAGGGTCTTGTTGAGAAGCTGAGGATGATTTTCAGGAGTCGTGCTCTTGAAGCCTGGGGGGCTTTGGGGGGTCTTTCTGGCAAACATTTTCTTCTCCCCCAGCAGGACCAGGTTTTCTGGGAGCTAACAAACATACGGCAACAAGCTTTGATTAAGTTATTTTCGCATCTGGTACTCCACTTGCAGTAGGAGGTGACCACCTGAAATAGCGTTATATACAACCAGACCGCACATGCAGAAAGGTTGTCGCAGTTGGAACGGTCTCAGTGGGTGACAGAAATTTAAACAAATTAAACTTTTAAATGTTTTATGCTTATGCCTGACCAAGTTAAGAATTAATTTGGGGCATGCAAGAGTTAATCAGTGAGGGGTTCAAAATTTAATAAGTTCTTCATCAATATTCGATATTCTAGATTAAATGGGGTTATGAATAGATAAATTGTCAATAATATAGTTACTTTTTGAAAGCCCTAAAACTTTTTAAGTTGGTATCCTTGACCTTCTACCCTCAGTTAGACTTGATTATGTGTATACTCACAATGCATCTTGACCAACAGAAGCCTCCACTCTGATTGGCTGGAGCGAGGTGATTAAGTATTGAACATTATGCTAAAGGGGGGTGAGGAGGTTGTGACTGATTGGGATTCCATCACCCCCGCTTTAAGCAGCAAGGAAACTTGAGGTGGGTGCCGGCCTCCCAGTGAAATACCCCAGTATGATCACGGTACCCATTCTCTGCAGAGGCTTCTCTGGCCTGGTCTCCTCCCGGTAAGATGGCATTTTTCCATGTGCACCCCCCCCGGATGCCATTACTGCACATTTACCATGACCCGAGGGGTGCATTTATTTCTCTCGCAAAGAGTACACGGCTCCTGCCGTATGTGGTCCGGTGTTTCTGCTAGCCAGTTATTCTGTATCCACCTGGGGAAATTTCTCATACCACCGAAGGATCGCTCGCTTTTGTCTATAATTCGGCAAGCATGATAAACGTGAAATCTTTGAAAAAATTTTTTTTTTTTTTTTAAATGATTTTGATAATGCCTTCAAAATACAGTTTGAAGCAAAGAGAGTTAAGATATCTGAGAGTTAAGATAAGAGTTCTGGAGTATCGATGTGTCAACACTTCACTGGAGGTAGGAGACGCTGCTTTAAGTCATGTTTTTCTGGACCTTTCCGACATAAGTACAGAATTAGACACCTGGAAATGGACCTGGCTGAGAGGTGAATGTCATCATGAGAGCAAAAACAAACAAAAACATGTTTATGCAGTCAAACTAAATGACAAGTCTGGGCAAACAGAGTGAGGGATGACAGCGAATCTCTGACATCGACATCATCTGCAGGTCATTAACAATACATTTTGCACCATTTGGTGTGACTCCGGTCTCCTTCCACACGAAAGGAGAAAGATCTCACAGGTCTTACGTGCTCGTTTTGTGTGACAGCGTCGGCGTTCAGCCAGCTCGGGTCCGTGGGGTCACGTACCTGTTTGTCTCACTGCTGTATTGGCCCCTCCCCACCTGGTTGACGGCACACACCCTGAACTGGTACGTCCGCGCTGGAGTCAGGCCCCTCACCGCCACTTCCGTCAAGGCGGGGTCCACCTCGGTGAGGTAAATCTTCCACGGAGAGTCTGACATTGAGGCAGAAGCAGAAGCAGATCCTTCAGCAGCTAAAATAGGTGTGAAAGTATTACTTGTATAAAAAGTTCTCATGAAAGTCTGTGTAGTTTACTATTTTAAGAACTGAGTTTAAATCGCAGTGGTATTAAATTCACTTGTGTTACTCTCAATGCTGTAATTATCAATTTTTCTAAATATTCACAAAAAGATTAATAAATTTGCCGAAAATGGAATATATAAACTTTGCTGAAAAACAAATCTATTTCAGTGTAATGGGCTTAATATTTAAGATGCTGTTAAAGCGGTAATCTATTCACAATCTAGACTGTTTAATCAGTCTGCGTTTCATTGCTAATTTATTCCCTAAAAGCAAGACAATGAGGGTATTGTTAATTGTTAATGGCTGCTTCATAAAAGTCTGACTCATAGCTGTCGGTGCACAAATCAGCGTACATCTCCGAGCAGCGGATATTAGACTGGATACTTCACTCCAGACTTTAGGAGAGCACACGTCAAAATAATTAACCAGGCCGCACAAAGCCCTGTCACTGTGCTATAGACCCAGTACAGTAGGCGTAATCTACAGGCAAGATTAGCCTTGCAGAGTCTTCTGAGGTACACTGCGGTCATGACAACTCGCCTCGTTCTTCTGCAGCCATAAATGCGGCCTATTGTCCTTCTGGGCTCACCAGTTACCAGGCCGCCTTCCCTGGCTGTAACTCGTGTTCCTGTTGCACGGATGCTCGTACGCAGCAATCTCAGGAGCAAGGCAGCCCGCGCTTATGTCTCAACCATCATTCTGCGGGCACATCGGCGGCAAATCCATCCAGTCGGCTTAAGCAGCGAGATAGAGGACGTGCCCGTGTGCACCGCAGAAAATGTCCTCCCTTCCAGAACATTTTTTAAAAAACAAAAAAAATTAACCCCACGGCAAGGTCCTGGTTACCTTTTCAGCACGCCGATGGACGGAGCAGCAGCAAAAAGACAGTGGACAAACTCGACCCCACTCCGTGACACGGGTGGACGAAAAGACTAATGAACAAAAACAAACGGATGTAGCGGTGACCAGGAGACTGGCTCCGCAGGAGAGCTGCGTGGCACAGGATTGTGGGTCATGCATTCCCACGTAACGTGTCTCTATGGTTCCTCTATTTACTTGACCCTCTTCTCCTTTCTCAATCCCCCTCAGCAGAAAAAGGAAAAACAAGCCGTCAAATGATGGAGAGAGATTAGGCTGAAAAAGTAAGACAACCCAGTCTAATTACCCCCACCCACCACGGTGTATCGATTTAGCCTGCTGATGTAAGTTTTACAGCTCTATAATGCCTGTCTGTAACACAGCAGTGATTATGATATGTGGGCGGGGCTACAGGCACTGCAGGCCACCGTGATACACTCCATCTCCCATCCCGCTTCTCGTCAGAAAGCAAGGACGTAAACGGCTTAATTACTTTATTAACAAAACTGCACTGACTATGTGTTCAGGGGTTACCGGAGCCTCTGCAATAAAGATTTAATTCATGAGCCCTCATTAAAAGCTTAATTGCTCGGCCAGGCTGCATGAGGAACGCGTTCGTCAGCCATCAAACTTGTAAAGTCAGGCTTCACAAAATACATCCTTTCATGAGTTCATTCCCAAGATGTGTTGCTGCTTGGATATGCGGCTGTAGAATACGGGGGGGGGAATCAAAAAATGAGAATTGAAATAAAATCTTTTCAAAATATATTTGAAAGACTTAAGATGTCTGCTGCTGCTTTAAAATATTTTAATAGGACCAGATGCCACGAGATTCTGCCTTGAAGGAAACCCATACTCCAAAGTTTGTCCTGCTGGTTTGCATCATTTCCAGCAGTTTATCAAAATGATAAAACACACAGAGGCATCGCTGCCATACGCTTCTCATCGGCTGGCACCCGATTGTTTGAACACTCATTACAGACGACGCAGTTGAATTTTTCTTTAAAGAAACAACAACAACAAACCAAATCAGACATTCTGTTTTTTTCTTTGTTGTGCCGTGTGCAAATGTAACTAATGCTCAGTTTAGGCAGGGTGAATAACTGCAACATCCGAGTAAAACGAGAGATTATTAGGATGTGGAAGAGCTGACCAGCCTGGCTGAGGCAAAGTTAGGCTCTGCTTGAGTCTAAAACGGTGGGGAGCGTCACTCGTTTCTACACGTCTCACACACGCACTAGGCCGTACTCACTGTTCTCAGAGAGTTCCACCTCGTAGTGCAGCAGTGGGCTGTTCCCATCAAATGGCCGGACCCAGTTCAGACCCACTGACCGGCTGTCTGAGGCATTCAGCCTGGCCTGGAGGTTCCGTGGTGAGTGAGGCAACTCTCTGCAGAGGGAAGATCGAAAAAGAAACATTGCGCCATACCAGTAGCCAAGGTATGGGGGGGGAGGGGGGGGCAGGGTTAAAGAGTCCATCAGCCAGTCCCTGGTGGACTGAAGCTGGTCTTTATCCCTGGCAAAGGGAATCCCTGGCAGCACATGCAGCCTCTCTCATGGGCGACCGGTAGGAGATGTGTTCATCTTTACTTTTTATCGATTGGTTCAGTAATCATCGCTGGGGAGAATAACATCCCTGCCACTGGCCGATATCAGCCTCCTCCAGTTGCTTCAGAAATACACTTTTTTTTCCCCCTCTCAAATTAAAAACCATTTGTGGAAATTGCCGCTTTCTCCCACTTTCCACTGATCAGACGTGCAGTGAGACTTTATGATATTGTGGCATTAACATGGCCAATTCCGAGCTCTTATCAGCTGATGGAAATGGGGTGGGGGGGAGAGAGCCGGTGAAAGAAAATACATTAACTGAATGGGCAATGGAAGCTAGATTCTCACAAATGACACACTATCCTCTTCTTCTGATTGAATGCATCTCAATCACCTTCAGCATCTAATGTGGATAATCAGCCCAGCTGTGGCAAAATCAATTACATTCTTACACACTTATAAATTCAACCATTTTTCGATGTACAAAGTACATAACCTGCTAATTAGCTAATCTACAAAGACAATGAACATTTTAATTCCTAATTACAAGAGATTTTTTCATATTTAATTCCTGTTTTAATTATAATGAGTTCTAATTTGCTGTATAAATGTAGCAAACAACAGTAATATGGCTTCTACCTGGTCAAAACTCAGTGATTTAATTAAAAGCTCTCCAGTGGAAATTATAAATAAGCGAATAAATAATTGAACTATAATTAGCATTAATTTCTGAGTCTGGGAGTCTGATATGAATCTCAAAGGCAGTGGTGTAGAGTGGATTATTATGTCAGAACGGAACATCTCTATCTGAAAATCACCCAGATTAGCTTTGGATCCCCCTATCAACAAAAAACGTATGCTTTAACCTCCAGAGCCTCACTGTAACGTAACAAAAAGAACATACTTAACACCTGCAGAGTCTCACCACAATGTGGCAGTTTTTCATGTTTCTTGTTTTCTGTTACAAAACATCAGTGTGATCAGACACAATATATTTCATTGCAGGAACAGAGGACCACACTGCCTCCCTACCTCCAAGCGGTTAATGAACATACAGAAGGGATTTAAAAAGTAAACTAAGTTTTCATTTTTCTCCCTCTGAAAGAGCTGTTTAATGGGATGAAGGGGCTAACCTCAATCCTTCAACACTACAAATGTAGAAGAGACAGAGGATGGACACTAGCCTGGATGACCTGGGGTGGAGATATCCTAATGTCGTCATGGCATCGTGATCCCTCAACAGAAGAAAGGAGTAACGAAGGAGGTGTTTGAGAAGAGTGACCAATTGCCCCTCACTATCCCAGCTGACTATAAACCAGCCAGACAAGCTGAGTCATGTCAGCAAACCCAAGGCATTTTGGGAAAGAACTTGCCAGGCATGACTACAAGCCCCCATAACTTCAGCAATGGGCAACTGAAGGCAGATTCAAGAAGCTACCCGAGGCCTGGCAAGAAGAACCTTTTTGACTTTTGGGTCAGAAAAGAGTGGAAACGTGTGTTGAAGGATAACAGGAGTGAATTACACCGAGAAAAACAGAGAAAGTAGCTGGAGACTTTAAAAGCACTCACATAACTTCCAGCCGAGCTGACTTGGAGTCGTTGCCGGCCTGAGACAGGACGTTGCAGGTGTAGTCACCGATGTCTCCAGACCAGGTCTGGCTGATGTGGAGGGAGCCTTCGCTCAAGCTGATGCGGCCTCTGGGGTGGATGACCTCGCCTTCATCTTTCACCCACACGTAGCTGCGGAAGAGTGGGATGGGAGGCCCCTTAGACAGCTGACCGCTCTGCAGGAAGCCCTCGGATGAACGCGTCATGCAGCGCAATTTATACAGCTGGCTGTTTCACGCTTCAGGTTAAGTACCTCAATCAAGGGTACAACAACAAAGCCTCTCAAAAATCAAGCTGGAACATTCAAGCTGCAAGGGCAAGTCTTTAACCATCCAAAAAACATCATACTGCACCAACCACACCACATGGATTAACATCCCCAGACCCGGGTGACCGGGGAAGGTTCCACACGCGGTTGAAGCAAATGCCTGCATATCCCACCTGACCGCCACTCTAGGATCATGGGTGGCGCTACATTCAAGCATGGCTGTTGTCCCCTTAATGACTCGTCGGTCCACAGGTGAATGGGAGATGGTGGTACGACCTGGCAAAAAAAAAAAACAAAAAAAAAAACAGAGATACTGGTTAGCTAGACAAAAACTAGTCTGTCATTACATCTGACATATTGCTATTTAAAATATCTTAAATCACAGTGTGAGAACATGAAAAATTTTTTAAAGTGAGTAAGTGTATGTAGACAGCTGGTCGGGGAAAGTGGGGCATTAGGTGGACGCACACAGTTTTGGGCAAGAGCACACTCCCATGGCAAAAAGGACAGAACGGACCACCCTATGAACGCGGCTGATTTAACTTAAATACAAAGGAAATGGAAAACACTCTGTGGAGTGCGCAGTTACTCTCAAATTGAGGGAAAAAAAAAATCGGTTCAGTTCAGAACAAGGAGGTGTTCAGAGGCGGCAGTGTGACAGGCCTGTTACCGAGATTCTCTTGTTAGGGACAAAAAATGCGAGGAAGGAGGAGCATTTGGGGACATCAGTGGTTTGGGATGAGGGGATAAAGGGCGCGCTGTGCCAGACTCGGCCGAGATTAGCTGGGCAGATCTTACTCCACACAGTCAGGGTGGCGCTGGCATGGATGGTGCCCTCTGAGTTGGCAGCGTAGCAGGTGTAGTTTCCTGCGTCCTGGGGCAGGACGGGGTCCACCTGCAGCCCCCCGGACTCCAGCAGCATGAAACGTGAGATTTGGACTGAGCCGCTTGCCAGGATCTGAGTGCCTGTAACAGAAAGGTGGGGAGGGGGACACTGCCTTCGATGAGTGGGTATTCCCCACACACACACACACACACACACACACACACACACACACACACACACACACACACACACACACACACCTACAGGCAGACAGATGCAGAGAGCAAGCAAATGGACACATGTATCTGTACATGCAGAAGCACACACACAAATGCTCTGAGACAAGGGGGTAATGTAGCATCACATCCTGCTCATTCAGCTCTGAGTGATTTTATTACCAATTTGGAGCCCTTCCCAGGAGGAATCTTCCGGAAAATGCTATCACTGGAGCTGGCCTTGTTAGAGGCTGCCCCTATGATGAGTTCCCTGAATGCGTTCTCATACTTGGAACAGTTATGCGAGTCTCTTAATGAATAAAGCAAATGCAGCACTTAGATATAATGACTGAGTTTGCATGGCATTGATGAGGGACCAACTTTACTGTCGTTCACAAACCGACATAAAAACATAACGTTTTAACATCCCCTCCCTGAGCAGAGGACTCTGCCGAGCCTCTAAGCGCGATGTCACTGTTGGCTCTACACCACTGATGTGCACTGCACTCTGCTCTACGTCCTCACCCACGTTTACATGACACGTTAAACAAGCGGATTGAGGAAATGAAGTCGCAGATGGCAGGCCACTGGAACCCTGGGTACCTCTCTTCCAGGTGATGGCAGGTTTCGGAGCTCCCGAGACCCTGCAGGTGAAGGCGGCGGCCGTACCGTCCGTCACTGTGATGTCGGCGGGAGCTCTGGTGAAGGCGGGTGCCAGACCTGCAGGAGCACGACACGGTGGTTGTCTACCTGGTTCTCCTCTCCCATGCGTTTGAGGGCTCAGGATTGTATGATCGCAAGAAGTGAACCCACATACTGATAAACCCCTCTCCTTTGAAATCTAAGAAAAGCATATTGTGTTTGTACCTCAATAAACCACGCAGCCAATTACACTGTCAAGTGTAACTTAGTTGAGGACAACTCTGATGGTCACGCACGATGGACATTAAAAAAAAAATGTGCAGATGAATTAGACTGGGGCTGGGGTGTGTTTTGAGGGATCCTGAGGCGGACAGACAGGCTGAGCTGAATGCGCCACTGAATCCCTGTCATGAAGGATCGAAACGTTTTTCCGGGAGGGAGGTAAACACGATTATAACCCACATACCACAGGGATGTAATTACCCAGGGGGCCTTTAAAGCACGTTCCGGTGGCAAATGCCAAAAGGGCTTTTGAGAGACACAAAAAAGAAAAAAAACAAACAAAAAAAAACAGACCGTATGTGCAAATTACCACCCGGGACCATGAGCTGTTTAAACTGCAGATCGGAGTGCTCAGCTCTTATGAGGCACCCACCCAGCACGTGAGAGGACGACCTTTTTTAAAATGCCGGACGTGCGTCTTTTTTTTTTTTTCTTTTTTACAACCGGCGGACCAATTCGATTCACCTCCAGCTGATAATGAAAACGACAACAGTGAGACGCCTCAACAAAATTAGCCGAAGGTCGCGTCTGCAGGTCTACTGCCGTGTTTTGATTTTTTCCATAAACTTCAACTAAGGTCACTTTTGCCTGTAAAAATGAAGCTACAATTGAAAAAAGAAAAAACGAGGGGTCGGACCAGGCCCCCAGTTTTAATTACAGTGGTCAATAAGCGGTCCGGGCCACGGAATCGATGTGTCGCCAAGAGCAGAGCTCAAAGCCAGTGTGGTCAATAAGAGACCCCCTGCACTTGGAAGATAAATACCAGCACAATCGTTAGTTCTGTTCATCAGCCTCACACTCTGGGACTGTTGAACTGAACTCTTCTCACAAACAGAAATGAGCCACAATGGGAAATTATTTCCTTCAGTTAAAGAAAAGGCCCGCGCTTTATGACTGTTTGCGGCAGCGATTATGCTAACAAACGTTTGCGCTGACAATTAGGCAGTTCATTTAAAACCTAAGGAACAGCAGACAGCTTCAAAATATGCCGCACTAACTGAGTTGATATATAAATACGTTCCTAGCCGACTGTGTGACTATTGTGTTACACTACATGACATGATATGAATGAGGCACGCAAGGTCATTTAAGGTCCCCCAGATTTTGGGAAAACTGGTGGGATTGATCTTGAATACTTGGGGAGGTGGCGGAACGGGGGTGAATCGGCATCTTCCGGATTTGGCAGAAATCACCGGGGAGTCGCCTATGAAGCAGTACTGGGACCTGAAATCCTGCACCACACCTGCCCTGAATCTTTACTGATGCGGCACTAGTTGATAAGTAAAAGCTGTTCCCGAGATTAGATTACCAACTAATCTTGTTTTTTTTTGAGAAATTACAACTGTAAATTCACTCTTATTGGTTACTTCAAACTGTTTTGGAACGGTGGGAAGCAGAACCAGAGACTGAATGCTCTTACTGGTCACATCCAGGTAGGCGTGAACTTGGACCTCCCCTGCAGCGTTCCTGGCGAAGCACTGGAAGATTCCAACGTCGTTGGGATGCACCCTCCTGACCTGCAGGCCCACGCCGGATATCACGCGGTATCGGGTGTTGTTTAGCTTACTAAGTGGCACGGAATCCTTGTACCACTCCAGCTTGGGTGGGGGTACTCCTGAAAAGATGGGGATGGAGTTGTGTGTGACTCTGTGTCTCTGAGTCACAAACAAATAAGAACCTGCAGACTTATAAAGATTCCTAACAGGAGAAGAAGGCATAACACACGTGGAGAATCATTCATACCCTAACTGAATTTCACCACCACTCTGTCTATCACAGCCTGTCAGCAGTGTAGGGAAGGTAAGAGGAAAAATTAATATTCTTGTCAATAAATTTAAGGCCTCGTGTTTTTATGCCCAAAGTTAATTTCCCCTGGTTCTGCCAAAGACAAACCAGAACTGTCTAGGTATATCCTAGGGACAGAGACAGTGGACTTTTTGGCCAGCCCCATGACACACACAAGTCACCTCTGAACATTTATTGCTTCTTGAACCCAAAATCATAACGTTGTAATAACTTTAAACTGGGATGCTGCTACCACTACACGAAGGAGTCATCATTCAAAACTTTCTGCAAAGACGCCACCCGGAATTCAGCAAGGTCAGCTAAAAGCCCACCTTTAGCCTGACAGTGGATGTCGACCGTTTTATCCACCTCTCCCAGAATCTTCCTTTGGGGTTCGGCTGTGAAGTGAGGGGCTTCTATGGGGAAAGAGAAGACAGACAAACTGTGGCAAGGAGAAGTGACATTACAGTGGAGTTTACGCACAGAAGTGATGGATATCTCGGCACAGTAGAAAGGGAGTGTAATTAAAGTAACCGAACGAGGGAATGATGTCAGAGGGCAGAGCCACCACGGAGCCACAGGGGGAGCCAGTAGCTGTACGCCTAGCTACCAAACACGGACAGTCAACGTGCCGCACACTTAAACCGAAGCCACCTTAAAATGGTATTTGATATCTCTGCAAAAACGGCCTCATTAAAAGCACGATTTCCTTCATGAACACATCCAGCAGACAACACGCAAATTTAAAGCGTAATTCACTCCTAATGAGGAAAGAAGGGAGAAAATTGCACACAGTGACCTTTAATTAAATGAAAGTAATTCAGGCTCACCGGCACTACAAAATGTTTGCGTTGGTGCTTATAGAAGTGTTTACTGCATGCGGGCTGTCAGACTGATTTGTTTGCCTTTGCCATGTCACACGTTACTTTCACTGTCTTTTACTTTTTGACGATGAGGAGAGAGAGAGAGAGAGACCGTTTGGTTCTGCCCCGGAAATCCAGCCCATATTTTGCTCAGAGATAATTGCCACGGATAATTATCACAGCCCTGTTGTCATCTTGGTAACCGCTCACAACATAACTTCCCTAAGCAAACATTTAATTTAATAAAAAAAAAAAAAAAATTTGTATTCGTGCTTAGAAATGCATTTGCAGCAGACACGAAGCGAGGCGGCTAGAAAGAGTGCACCCTTAACACACGGGGCGAGCCTGTGAAAAAATATGAATTTTGCATAAATTTAAGAGAGGTGAAAATACAAACAGCTGCAAACCATCTTGCCTCAAAAGCCTGTATCAGCCTCCCAAGGTCTCCTCAAACTGTCATGCCTAAGTCGCATCTTCATTTACACGGACGTTACCGTCTCCATCGTATGGTGGATGCCAGGCTGTCGGTGCAGCCGACACACAGACGCTCCTCTGCTAAACACGGCAGTCACTATAAATATTCAATGCGATGTTTAATTCTTATTTTAGTATGCAGTGACTATTCGGTACACATCAGGGGAAAGGAAAAAAAAAAGGTGTTGCGTCAGGATGATAAACACCATGAAAATGACACTGCCAAGGTGTTAGTGGTAAAAAATTTAATCTGAACATATCTGCTGTGTTTACCTGGGACATTTTGCAGAGGCCCTTCACTATGCGAATAATTCAAGTAAATTATTTTCTTTTTCAACGCGGGCCCAAAATTCAGGATCGGTCCAGTCACTGTGTCGTGCTTGTGTTGTTGTGTTATTATTCAGCTTCAATTAAAATGCTACAGAACACCTGGAATAGTTTAAACGTGAATCTAAGGTTTGCGCAGAGGCTGTATAAAAGGTGATGGGCGGCAACGAGCTGATTGAGTATGGGGCAGAAGGCAATTCACTGAAGTTTAGGAAACAGAGGTTAATGACAAATTATTTTCATATGTAAAAAGCAGGGTGGCTCTAATAAGAAAAAGGAAAAATGTTATTAAGATGGTAATTAGGGGACCCACAAATAAACAGCCCCCAAGCACATTGCTGTGGACTTTAGGGTTTTAAGTCAGTCTGTGGCAAAGCAGGCAGGGATGATGGCTTAAAGGGTATGGCGTCGGCATTTAGGATGCTTTAAATGTCTCAAGATGAGCTGATAAATAAAAAGAAGAATTATGCAAAAAAAAAAGAAATGAAACATTTGAATGATTTTTGATTTTTAGCAGTGGTTCCTGGAATGGAACCGACTGACAGGTGTCACATGTTGCTGGACGGGTCAGTGCATGCATTCCACACTAATTTGGGATCAGCTATACCTACAAGAATGAAAACTGCATCATGGAAAATATGGCTGTGCCGGGGAACTATGGGGCCGCTTTTTGTTCTGCTCATTGGTAGTTTTTCCAGAGCAATAACCTGTACGACAGAAGTTTCAGTTAAAAAAAGGCCAAGGCTAAAGTAGCCACAGTCCACATAGTAAAAGTCCCAGTTCAGAATCCTCTGAAGAACAACAAAACCATCAGCACCAGTTCCAGTCCTACTGGCAGCCCAGCGGCTCGTCCGGTTACCCGCTGGGCTCCCGGCAGTTTACCTATGACGGAAAGGAAGGCCCGGGCTTCAGCCGCCTTCATGCTGCTGTCCAGCAGGGTGGCCTCGCACACGTACAGCCCCACGTCCGCCGAGGTGGGGTTGATGACTATCAGCCTCCGGCCAAAGCTTCCCACTCCACTAAGCAGGGCCATGCCATTTCGTTTCCAGGTGATGCTCAGCTTCTCCATGGGCCTTTTGGGGGGGGGGAGAGAGACACCTAAACATACATGGAGACCTCCAGCACTGAGAGTCTATTCTATTTACCCTATCACTCGAGTTCCCAGTCAGTCAGAGTCTCTCAACAGTAATTAACAGTGTCAGAGAACCAGCTTTAAGGGTACTCTCTGAGGGCTGAAGCACCGACGTGGTACAGCAGAGCTGCAGGAGCACAGGAATGAGAGTTCCCGGAGATCATGGTGTCCTCAGGACCGCCTGCTTGCATTTCAGGACCCTTCCCCCTCAGGTAAAGCATTTTGATTTAACCCAAAGCGTGACCCTGTAACTGCTGGGGCCTACTAAGGTAACACTCAGATATAACACCTCATGACAGCACTGACGTTTCGCTGTTGGTGACAGAATCAGAATGATGACCTTTAATCTTAAGCAGCGTCTCGCACCCACGTTGAGGGGAAACGAACCTACCTGCCTTTAGACTGTGATACTTGTGTGGAAGTCAAGCTTTCAGAGGCGGCGACCTGACATGCGGTATGGGGGACCCACCTGGCATTGGCTATGCACTCCAGGGTGGCCTCGCTGGTCCCGGCAACCACCGTGGTATTCCTGGGTGGGATCACGATCACCGGTGCCACAGGATCCACCGGGGACTCGGAGTCTGCTGTAGGAGGGGGCGGGAGAATGACAGACCCACACACGTTACGCATCATCACGATGCCAGGAGTACCGCATATGGATTGACAAATGAGCATCTTGTGCCTAACAGTGCATTTCATCCATACAGGGGCTGTGCTGAATGACAGACCACAATCAGGGCCTTGCGCTACGCACTATATTAAAGTGCGTTACCCCCCGATAACATAGATCTACCCCAGCAGCTACAATTCAATTGAGCATTCCTAGCATGTACTACAGAGCTATCAGCATCGCTGTGCGTTTTTCTCTTATTGACTAAAAGGTCACACTCCAGAAAGTAGCCTTTTCACGCTTATTTCTGGTTCACCATCAAATCTACAATGACAAACGGCTGAGCATGGCTGAAGTATGGCATCGGCGCAAATTATCTCCGAGTGCTTTCGGCTAAAACGAGGGAGCATCCACAAGCCTCTCAGCATACTTTAAACCGGGGAGGACCTCAGCCTGCTACTTCCAGAGCGTGGACTGCCACGTGATTGTTAATTAGCCGGAATCCTCTTAAATGTGCATGTTCATGCCCAAATAGTGAGAATCTACGAGACCAACTGGCACTGTAAATTATCGATAGATTGCTTGGCTCTTGGCCCTGGAGTACAGGACCTGGCAACAGAGAAGATTGACTCATCGTTTCCATGGCACACAGCAGCGGGAGTAAGGCTGGACTGTCAAACAGGGAATTTTGGGAAATATTTGGTTTAAAATTCTTCTATTCCTTTTTTCATGATGCACATAGATTTTCATGCAAGTACCTATCCATGTCTTCCGTTCTACAAAGCAAACATATGCGAGGGAAACATTCGCACGAAAAAAGTTGAGAGAAGTTAGTGTGTGCGAAATGAATCTTTTCATAAAATGCTGAAAAGATTGCTGAGGATTTCATTTAACTGGTGTATGCATCTGGAATTGAATATTCCTCAAATGGTAGATGGAGGGCTTGGATTTTTTTTTCCCTCTTAAATGAAACGACTCTTTAATAAATCTGTGTTTTCAAAATGAGGTGTTAGACTTCAGAGAAGAGCTTCCTCTGGGGCAAAAAAACTGAAAATTCACTGCTTTAATTGTTCTCATGTAGGGGATTAACAAAGAAACCAACAGGCATGAGTGCAGAAATCCAAATGAGGTATTGAGATTGCGTGGATACAGTCTTTGATAAAGTCTTTGAAGAAATCTAGTGGGGAGGTAATGAAAGCCATCTTGTGAGATTGTTATCTCCTAGTAAAAGTTGAAAAAAAATTATTTGACATAAGTAGTAAAAAAAAAAAAAAAAAAAGTCCAATTTGCAACAAAGTAGTACTAAAGACAGAAATAAACACACATACCGAATAATCAAAACAACACATTTAACTATGAACACAAAGGATACATGAGTTGCATGTCATACCGGTATGGGCAGCACGGTGGCTATGTGGGTAGCATGTTTATGCCACTTCCCGGGTTGGGGGTTCGAATTCACCTGCCGTGTGTGTGGAGTTGGAAATGTTCTCCCCATGTTGCGCAGTTGAAAGATGAACGGAAGACTGATGGGCAATCCATCGTTTAATTGTTTTATGATGCCACATGTGAATGCCACAGATACCGATATCTCTGTGGGCTCTCAGCATCACTCCAGTGTCACCAATGGCAATTACAGATTATTTATACACATCATTTGAGTTTGGCTAAAGCTTGATTGTGTCAAACCACCGAGAAATTGTGAAACATTTGCACAAAAATCACGGCAAACGATGGGACATTCACAAATAACAAAATGAGATGATGACTCACACTGACCCTACAATTTACTGTCCAGTAATAATGATTAGCATAACGGTATCAGCCTTAAATGCTTGTTCTTCTGCTTTTAGGATGTAGAAACAGAACAGTACCGCAAAAAAACAGGTTTCTAAAGCTGTGCTGCAGTACACGTGTGATGACCTTTTTAATGTGTTTGTGGATAAAAGCAAGTATCTCAAGTAGGGAGGCCAGCCACATCAGCGGCGTGTCACGCTCCAATGCAATATTCAATTTCGTTTTCCATGGGAATCTGAAAGCCACACTGACAGCATTGTTGGGAAAGCTTATTAAAGGTAGAATGAAAGTCACTAACTTTTATATGAAAGCATAGTAACCTCAGTCTTTGCATCCATGGACCATAAGGTAGTAATGTTCCTTTGATGATGTCTGGACTCTTTCAAAAAGGTTCTTTAAAACATTCGTGCCAAAGGTCTAGGAGTTCAGAAACCCCAAGTTAAACGGAGGGATGAATTACAAACTGCTCCTGAAGACTTTTGAGGAAGATGTTAAAATGCCCTGCACCGAAGCCCCCAGCTTTTCTCTGATGTACGATCGAGGCGATGCATCTCACCCTGAAAAGCTGTTCGTTTTGCACGCACAGAACAAAGGCGCAGATGTGGGCGAATGGACAGCGTCCACACAGTGTGCGTGCTTGTGAGGAGCACAGGACGAGCAGGAGTTTCCAAGTCATATCCAACCACAGGATGAAGGCCTAGCAGCTCACCATGTTCGCCAGCAGATGTTCATTATCTAAAGCCAGGAGTCCATAGGGGTTCCGTCTGTGCTGCTCCTAACGTTGAGAACCTCCCTCCTTCGACAGAACATCTACAAATACGAGGGTCACTAAGCAGCATAATCTTCATAGAAAGCTTTTCCTCTCCTAAATCAGATATTTTTCAACCCAATAACTACACTGTTATATGCTTCCGAACAGATGTTTCTGCCGTTGTGAGCTTATCCGATTTACCAGCGATCGTGTTGTTAGTTATCGCTGTTTTTACGTTTTACTAACGTTATTTTTGGTTTTCCGCTCGCAGCTCTGAAGGTCAAGCCCAGGACTCATAGTTGAGTCTATAAACATATTTTGTGTAATATTTAAGGGAAGAGACGATGTGTTGTTTTGCTAAATTTTGAGAAATGCTGCTTTGTCTTTACGAGAAAATATACAACATTGCTTCAGGGCATGTGATTCAAAAGCCAGCAAGTTATCATAATGAGGACCTTTTAGAGCCACTAATAGGAAATAAACGGGTTTTCATAAGCACATTAAAATCATATTAAAACAAGTCATTTAAAGGCTTGTTCCTTAACACTGAAACAACCAAAATCACCTTTCACATTCAAGGACCAAGACGCCGACATCTAAAATAAGTTCAAATGTACCATCTGTGCTTAACCGTCTCACAGTGAATCAATTTCTTGTGTCTAAAGAGAACCAACAGGGCCGTTGCCAGCAGGACACGGACATCACAGAATGCTCTCTCTCCAAAACTGACAAGGTAAAAACAAGTAGTACTCTGGGGCTAAGAGGAGGGTGAGTCCAACCAGCCTGGATGTCTGGTTGCCTCCGTAGCGGTAAATCCACATCATAATGAGTACATCCTTCTTACGGGCAGTGATCACCTTCCAGAATGATTCCAATTTTGGGCCTATGCCAAGACAGCCTTCTTCCCGACTAAATACCTTTATTAAGTGCTAAAAAACACAGAGACAGGAGCTGCAGGCCCACAGTCCTGTGAAATGAGGCCACCGGATCTACAGTGCCTCCTGATCGGAACCCTTGCTGCCAGCGGTCATACTCTCACCACGTCTCGGTAGGAAAGCCCGTCTTATAAGCCAGGTCCGAGATCCGAAGCTGGCACACCTGAGCTCCCCGGCACCAGCGAAATATTGCAAGAGGTTTGGTGTAGTCTGGTGAATTTGACTGCAGTCAACCAAAACTGACGTGGGTGATGGAAGACAAAATGATCCCTGGTCTTGGTGCCAGAGTGGATGAGACAGGCATGGTGAGGCAAGTCGCATTTAGCAAAGTCCCCTACTTATGGCATCGACATAAAAATTCATCAACCAGCAGAGGGACGCAATAACAGTCAGTTAATACCGCAGTCCTTTTAGCACTGTAGGCTAATTTAGACCTGATTTGGTCATATTTTGTTGGCCAAAAAAAAAAAAAAAAGACAACATGAGGAGTAAGAGGACAAAGGAACAATGCAGCAAATGGAGACGACGCTGACAGACTTGCAGGATTCTCACAGTGTATCTTACCAGGAGATCCGCGGTTCTTCTTGCTTGCTGTCCGACAGGCATGAGGAAGAGATGGAAGAGAACCAAAGGCAGACTCTGTCATTTCACGTTAACCGCAGGTGCAATCGACTAAATCACAGCCCATGAAGTAAATATAAAATGCAAGCCAAGCAGACGGGTCTGGTGAATGACTGCCTCCTTGCTTCTAAAAACTCGAAGTTTTGCTCGGGAGAGACTGCAAAGTGCTATCATCCTGAACCACAGAGGAAAACTGATGAGTCAACAGCATACGACTTCACTGTCCATTTAGGAGGCCATCCCGTATCAGAGCATCGGCAAAATTCACACTGTCGAAGCTTCACTAGGCTAACAGAGATGGAAAAATGAGCCAGCAGGGGAGAAAGACTCCACCCACCCCCCAAGTGTGTTGGCTGTAATTTGGTTTAATTGCACCAAACTGTGTAAAGTGCTTTCAGCCTGGAGACCTTGGGTCTACAGCAACTGAATCTCCAGAGCATTTGATGCTCTGGTAGCCAGAGTGACCCCCCCACCAGAGGTCCATCTGTGAGAAGCTGTGACTCCCAGCTGAGAAGGTGGAGAGGGACGGTGGAGGGTGCTCAAAGCAGGTGCAAGCCTCCTGTTAATTATGGAGTTTTACTACTTTGGTTGTGGGCCAGATGTGGGAAATTAGCTACAGGCCATTCCTGCAGTTTTATTTACAAACGAGTGAAGAAGCCAGGCGCAGTTTACAGAAAAAAAAAAACACTATTTATTTACCTTTGCCAACACCCAAACAGATGTAGATGCTCTGAACACTTAACAGGTGAATTAATCACAGGGTTATAATTACAGTCACAAAAGACAATTCGATGAGAGACAGATGCAAACGTCTCCGAGGGAATTACAATTAAGGGCACAGGAAGTCTGCATCAGGCACATTCAGGGCGAGAAGCTGAAGCTTCAGGAGAGAAGCGTGGGGTTAGTGTGTAGGATAGGGGCCAGGCTCACTGAACAGAGAGGAATGCAAGTGAACGACAGAACCAGGAACAGAGGCTGAAAGCTAGAACAGCCAGTGGGAGAGATGAGTCTTAACAAGGATCAAATGAGAATCTCCAGCTGGAGTAGAGGGCTGGTTTTATACATTTAGCATAAGCCTGTTCTCTATTTAACTGTGGTGAAAAACCACTTCACAGTAAAAAATGAGTGATTTGCAGAACACCTCCCACACACACACACACACACACACACACACACTCACTCACTCAACATCCTTGAAACGACTACGGAAGATGAAGTTTAAAAAAAAAAAGCTGCAGTGGTTGAGGATGCCAGTCCTTGTCTAGTCACTACCTATTTGACCGTGGGTTAAACAGTGTGACTGACAGTACATGGCAAGCCCCGCCCACTGTGGATTTCAAAGCCTTGTTTCCACCATCATTAGTGCCAGTACACATCTTCGGTGACTCTGTGATTAAACTCTTTACCTTTGTACTCCAAACCACCAAGAGGTCAGCACAAATCCTGACCTGCCTTTACTGTGAGGGGTGGTGTTTCACTCAAGTGCTAGGGTGGAATGTCTGCTTGCTTTTGACAACTGCAGACTATGGAGTCAGACGGTTTAAAGTCTGCAAGTTCCACAAGGCTCCACACCCCCACCAGAAGGCCAAAACTCAACTCCTAGAGTCCTGAACACTCTTTCAAATCACTAAGATTCACTAACACATTAACATCCATTTACCTGAAGAGTGGCATTACTGAATAGGTTGTACTTATTGGCACTGAGTGGAACTGTCTGTCTAACAAATGGCATCTGAGCATAACCTTTACAAAAATACACTTTGTTCTGCGCTGTTCTTGACTGGCCAGGGGGCACACACAGTGTTATTTCACCATGCGATTCTTGTTCACCTAGTATGGCCTTTCATCTCTTTCAATCGCTATTTTTGTTTTAGATTGCCGCCCGGCTGAGTAACCTGTTTGTCCACACTACCAAACACCCAGGAGAGAAGGGGAATTGTGGGGAATAAGGATGTGGAGAAGGTTCAGGACTAACACGCTCACTACCGCAATTGCATTCTCTGAGGTGTGCATGCGTTTACCGAGAGGCGTGGTAAAAAAATGGCGATGACTACCTGCCGTGCAGGCTGATGAGACGACGACACGGCCGTGAAACGCCGTGGTGGTCTAGCGGGGGAGTGAAATGACGAAGGGTGAGCGGGAAGCTCATTAAAAATGAACCCCTACACTGGAACCTGCAGCCCCATCCATGGCTTCCTTAGGCATTCCCTCCACACCTCCTCATTTCTCTGATTCACACCTGAGCCGCTCCCCAGATACCAGGCTGGGCAGTGCCATGCTGTACCACACGTCCCTGAGCGATAAACTCAGCGTGTAGGAGAAACCAAGGTTTTCACAGGCAAATGGGAGGCTCACCCCGCAGCAAAAGGCTCAGAATGGGATGACTCAAAAGCAAAAGTGAGGCAATGATGTCAGTTCAGGACAGAGACACTCTTCATATGTCCTGTTTCAGAAGACGACCCAGCAAGTGGTTCCCATGGGCAATAAAGACTCACGGATGCATCTGCAGTTTGAACCTATGGCAGCGATTCGGTGATCTCCCATAGCAAATCCGACAGAGCAAAACTTAATATTCTCTTATAGGGAGCATAATTAAAGGGTGTAATTGAAAGAAGGATGCGGTAAAATCATTTATAATACCGATTTTCATCAAAGTGTACCGTCACGCTCTCTGACAAAAAAAAAAAAAAAAGGAGTTAAAATTACAATCAACGTCGATTAATGAAGTCAATTAAAATCGTCCTCCTCCGTTATCCGGGGAAATGGATGATGATCAGGGGTTGTGCGTGCATGATTAAATTAACCTTTTGCAAGTTACACGTAAAAGAGAGGCTAGTAAACTGCCTAATTATTAATTACTCACTGAGCCACCATATCAAGAGAAAATTAAAAAAAACACATCTCGCCTTATGAAAAAGGAGAAAAAACAAATAATGACAGAATCCAGAAGAGTACTGCAGTGTTGTTTCATTTACTCTGGTCAAAACCAAGCCAGCCCTAAATGACTTTTTTTCGACGTCCTTCTTCGTCCCGTTGGCCTTTTCACTACTCCATGTCAGGGTGGGATCGCTCCTACCCATCTCAACTGCCCAAAACTTGCTGTGAGCCCCTCGTAGTGACCACCCAATAGGTCTCTGAAAAGGATGTGGAGATGCCGATTTTGCTCTGGGGGAGATACGAGCTTAAATCCTGCCAGAGCTGATACAGCGGGCACATCTCCAGAAGACTCGCTTTACGGCTGCCGCCGACAGCTGATTTTTTGCCCCTGGGCCATCAAGGAGGATCTTTTGCCAGCGTAACTCCGGATTGAAAAAGTTTTCCCGAAGAGGCCGTCCCACGGCACCCATAAACCTTTTGGGAGAGGAGCTGCATCTGTAATTTTGCTATCTCAGACATTCCGTCGGTCGCAGGAATTAATCTGGAGCCATCCATTTTATGTGCTTTGTACGAGGAGGGGGGCATTAAATAATAGGTTTCCTCTTTGACTGAACATGCCCTTAGTTTGGTAATCAGTTTTTTTTATTACCCCAGTTATTTATCGACTTGTTTTTTTAACCATTCCAGAAATCTGTCACACAGCTGTACTGATAAAAAAAAAAAAAAAAAGTCGGACAAGGTTTCCTACAGTTTTGGGATACTCTCAGACCATGCTTCTTTATCGGCACAGATGCATTCTGGGATACATGTGTGTCATCATCACCATTACATTCTTTTCTGCTGGTATGAAAATCCTGCCTCTGGCAAATTGTTAACTGCGTGCTCCGAACCCTGACGGAAAGGACAGGAGAGGAACACGACGACTGTTAACTATAATAGCCGGGTGACGATGTCCATGTCTCAAGGCCAGCCGAGGTGAGCGCCCAGTCTGAAGGCAGGGCTTGTTAGATGGACACATCACAGTCTCCTGAGAGACAGGTGGAAGCATGCATTAATCACACTGTACCCACCTCCCCGATGTGCACGCCATGATCTCTCCATGGGCATGCCGTCATGTCACCAGGCTCAGGGAACCTGTCCTTGCATTATCGCCATACCGGTATCATATGATATGCTTCTGAAAAACACGTGTAAAAAAACTCTAAATGTATAGGGGTGACGTTTAATACCACCAGGAAGGTGTGAGGCCTGTCACCTGTTCAGTTTGTAGAGTGTGCAGGGGTTCCCCATGGGTTTTAATTGTCCCTTAGGACATAAAAAGTGTGTGTTCAAGTGTGTATAGCTTGCATCAGACCGTCAGGTGTGTCCCGTCTTACTGGGATAGGCTCCAGGCCCCTTATGACAAGTGGGCTTACAAGATTGATAAATACTTAAATATATGGGGCTTGACCATTTTTGACTAAAGAAAAGCCATCCTTAATGACTTTAAATGGACATTCTGGTCCTTTACAGCATGTTACGTTAAGGAAAAAATTATGACCGTTAAAAAAATGCGAGATGAAAGTCAGAATTTGGACAGATGATCCAATTAACACGTTTCTCAGGGTGAACGATTAATCATCCTTGTTCTGATGTTCTTGAGAGCTTCAAAGAGAGTGCCCATCAGCCTGTTACTGGTACTACGTGGGGAATTTTCACGAATGTTGCAAATGTACAGGGTCTTTAAAACCCGTGGCGGTTAGTACTGAAATCAGCCCTCCTGGCCTCCTTGCTTCCTGACGTGTCTGTGATACCGGAATGCTGGCCCAGGAAGATTACAATGAATAGAATCCGGCAAAGTGCCTGTATTTACATTTTACATACAGAGAGAAGGTGGTCAGCCTGTTGTTATAGAATCACCACCCTAAATCCTTTTTAAAGCAGGACTAATCTGCTTTTCTCTTTCTGTTGCTGTATGGCAGTTTCAATCCAGGTAAGCTGAAAAATCCCCAAAAAGGTTCGGCACACAGCTCCCGTCCACAACGTTGTGAATGTGGGTGACGGCGGGTCTTCAACGCCTCGTACGGTACAGCCGGCACCAGTGGCAGGCGGGCACAGAGCGGGCAAGAGCTAGACGGCCTTGAGAAGGTGCAACGACAGCTAAAGGCCAGGATGTGAGCATAATGTGTTGAATAAAACACCAACTATTCTTGGAAGGGCTGTCATCTGCTGGAACTGCTCGTGTGTGTGTGTGTGTGTGTGTGTGTGTGTGTGTGTGTGTGTGTGTGTGTGTGTGGGGGGGGGGGCTCAAAATATACACAGAAGTCTTCCAGCTGTACATCATTAAAAGAGCATACACCCAGAAGACATAAGGCTGCTTTCCCACTGAGGGAATCTAGGACCCCCCCTATCCTGGTCTCTCTCTCCATGTACACCAGGACTGATCTGAGGCCTGTGGGTTCTGCGCTGCCTGTGCTAAGCTGGCTTACTACAGCTGCTAATACCCAAAGGAAATAGAGGAGGTTCGCTGGTGTGCCACAGACAGGAAAAGGAAATAAAACCCCGATGGAAGTAAATTATTAAATTGACAGCTTTTAAAGCGACCCACTCTCCCCCCCCCCCTTTATTTCAAAATCACCAGCGGTGGGGGACTAGGGGGTATTCTCAGTCCTTGGCAGTACAAGTAATCTTCAAATCTTTATTACTACGTCTCTTTTCACGGCAAACTCTATTGGCCGAGCTTCTGCACTCTGTAACCTGAGCGTAAACATCCGACCGCTTCGAGGGGTGAAGGAGGGGATAAATAATCTGGGGGGCTTTCTGACAGCTTCGGCCCACTTCGTTTATTCGTTTACTTTTTTTCCCTCTTTGCGATCACTCTGCTTCCTGTAGCTCATCTGGTGCAAGGATACACCGTGCCAGAGGTGGGATGTGCAGCCCACAGCGAGTAAGAAGTGACACACGCAGCATCAATCCCATACTTGTTGCTGTTTGCTTTTGAGGGCAAGGGTGCTAAAAAAAAAAAAAAACAACAACAATAATAGACAAAAATGCAGCCACTAAACGATAAGTCAGCTGGTTTGACAGCCCCACTCCCTGTCTCACTTGCACACCAGAATGCATCCAGCACTAAGAGTGACTGATGAAAGATGATGAGGCACCGGCAGGAGCATAAATGGACCAGCCGGTTCCCCTACAGCCCATCCTGTCCGAGATGCCATTTTCTAGCCCCCCTGGGAAGGCCATGCTACCCCCCCACCAATACCTTCTATCCTCAAACCACCACCAGCATCTGTCCCCTTTGACAGGACTGTAAAAAACACTGTGCCACTGTGAACACGGAATACCATGTTTCTGGGACCCTGGAGCAGGCCGGGTAGGCAATACCTGTTTGTGACTGCCTAAAAAAAAAAAATCATAAACTACATGTATTAAGAGGACGACGCACTATCAAATTTAAATACAGAAAAACATAATGCATTATATCTCCTCACTGCCTTTTATACTAGCATTCTCGAGGTGTCATGTGACTATAGAAAGCCAGTACCCATCTGCACAAATGCATCCGAATCAAACCTTCAGCAGCCCTGAAAATCCATACTGGATGTTATTTGCATGTTACCTCCTCGATGGCAAAATACCAATTACAATAAAGTAAGTGCTTCTCTATAGTCCTTGCATTAACGTCCATTGTCTCAAATAGCATTAGGGAATGGCTTTCTGCAATTTGCTTTCAAAGTAATTCAGCTATCACTGTGATATTGTGAGATCTCGAGCTTCATCTGCAGAATACAAATGGGGGGGAGGTGAATTGGTGCCATCTGCACTCCTCAGCCTTTCTTACTGCGTACATTTCATCTGGAACTTTCTGTGGGCGTCAGGTGGTGGAGGGCAGCAAGGGAGGGCGTTATGCATGAGATTTATCTTGTTCAGCAAATACAAAGGAGGCAGGAATTAAGCTTCGAGACCACCCAACCTCGTCAGTGACGGAACAGCCGTGTTCTCTTCCTAACATCCCTCGCGATCACTAACGCCACCGCTGAAATGTGCGCGGAACAAGGCCGCCGGTGAGAAAGTGTCATCAGTGCATGACTGTTAATGCGCATGACGCAGAGGAAAACAGAGAAACCTGCTGAGGCTTCCAACTGCTGCCTGCAAGGGACTATTTTTTATTTAGCTATTCACAGGAGGATGAAAGTGGAAAAAAGATTTTTACAAACAACAAAACAAGCATCTCTGTGATCAAAATCAAGACCTTGATGTGGAACTTTCTGAAGCTGGTCTGACAGACCTCCATCATAGCTGGTCTAAGAAATTCTTCAAACACTGCTTTATGACCAAGGTCACAGATCTCAGCTGTGATGGACCAGTACACAACATGGAGTTAGAAGGCGACTGCTTTGACTAAAGAATGCCATAACAGAAGATGGAGAACAAGAAAGGTCAATCATCTTGCCACAACACCTCCATCTAGCAGCGGACCTTCTGAGACCAGCGAATTTTAAGTGTCATGCCCCACATGCTTACTCCTCACTCTCAACCAAAAATTCATCAAAGAATCACTGGGAAAAATTGTCTTACTTACATGCTACGAATTCATTTGGAGGTCACGGACCAGTCAAGATGACCTAGCATCACACTGTGAGCTAAGTATTAGCTGGGGTGGTGGCTTCTGATCTCCTCTTATTCTGTTGGCTGCACCTTGAGGCAGCCTTGAAACCATGGTGTGAAGGCAGGAGGGGCTCCCACTGCACCGGGCTGAGGTTCACTGCACACAGTAACTTCTTTATGAGTTGGGTCAGGGACGACTTCAGCTAGAAAGGCCTTTTGCAGAGAGTCCATTACAGGTGAATTGGAACAAGCGGCGGGGCTCCAAACCACGCAGAGGAGAGAGGGACTGATGCAGGCCAGATCTGCAGACAGTAACCTTATCGTTCAAGGATAATAATAATAATAATAATAATAATAGTAGTAAGACAGACCAACCTGTAACAGAGGAGCTCTCTTCTCCCCAACTTGACCAACTAACTAAACAAGATTAACTGCAGATTAATCCGCCTCTACCTTTTATTAGTACCTCCTCTGATCCTGCAACACTGAGCCTCCACCTGCCCCCCCCACCCGGAATTACCTCGCCATCACCCTGATCCCGTCCATCTTAACTTCCCTCTAAACCCTCTCCTGCCACCCTATGCCCAATCTCAGTTAAACAGAAGATCTTGCACAGACTCTTCTGGAAACAGTACCGTCTGGAATACTGTGGCATTGTATTGATCAGCTGGTTCCTGAATTCACAGGGATATTCAACTCCCTGACCGCATGGAGAGTCCTGAACTGTGTTAAAGTTGTCACCATTGTTCTGGTCCCCAAGACAGACAAAATCATGGGACTTAACGACTACAAGCCAGTCGCTCTGACATCTGTGGTCAGGAGCAAGCTTCAAGCATCTGATCTTCTCAACCCTCTACAGCTTCCACCAGGAGAAAAATCACTCAGCTGAGGGCATGACTTCAACACATCCACAGAAAACTGGATTATCCAGCACCTACGTTAGAATCCTGTCTGTGGATTTCAGCTGCGCTGTTAACAGTACTGTCCCAGAGCTGCTCCAAAGCAAGCTAGCCCTGCTGGCTGCAACGCTCAGCACCTGTTAGTGGATTACCACCTTCCTGACAAGGAGGAAACTGTACATGAGGCTGGGACCTGTCTGATTCCCTGCACATCAGCTGTGATACAGACCAGGGCCAACTTTCCTTTCGACTCCTCTTCTCTCTCTTAACAAATGACTGTTCCTCTACACACAAACCCACCAAAATCCTAATGTCTGCAGATGGCCGGCCCAACGTGGGTGTGATGAGAGGTTCTATCGATGAGAGGCTGACCACCTTATAGCATGGCATGGTCATAGCAATCTCCAGCTCAACACCATCAAAACAGCGGAAATGGCAGTAGACTTCCCAAACATCATCATCCTGCCTGCCTCCCACTGGGAAACACTGGGCCGGCTGGGTGACTGGGGTGAAAGAGAGAGCTGGCAAGCTTGCTGCAGATCCCCCTCACCTCAGAAGCACCTTCTTTGCCAGAGTACCACCACAGAGGCTGTGCAAATTGATCCCTACTTGGGACCACATGCCACTTCCTCAGTTTCTTTCCTGAAGCTACCCAGCTCGTCAGCAAACCAACCTAAGCGTAGAACTTAGAAACTCCTTAGAACACATTGGTTCAGTTGTACTCTGTGTTGCACTACTTGTTTTTTTGCAAATTGATACTGTTGTTGTATTTAAATTTGGTTACACTGCATAGCACTGTATTCATTTATATTGTATAATCTATTTTGTGTAAATGTGTATTTTGTTGTATAATGTCTACACACACACACAGCCCCATATTCTGGTTGTGCACCAAACCCAAGCCAATTGCTAGATGTTCTACGTATGGGCAATAAAATGTTTTGGAAAAGCCTGGATATTTTTAATAGTCACTTCAGTGCCTCAGCATCACGAAGCCAAACAAGGAAATGAAGAAATGCTATAGTCATGCAATGGTTCAGATGTTATCATTGATAGAAGCTGCAAACTTGGCCCTGTTATCACTGATGGAAGCTGCAACAGTAGGGATCCTGGCATTAAGAATGAACGGTGTTTCAATCTCAACTTGTATTTTGTCAAAGGCCAGCTCTGTAAAACATTCTCATCCTACGCATTTCATTTTTACTGCTTTTATTTGATACAGTCCCTGGTGACCCTTCAGGATGTGAAATTTAAGTTTGATATATTTACTTTAAAATATATTTTAACACAGAAAATGCATCTTACGAGATGGCCAAGCGGAGCAATCGGCTGGGAGGAAAGCACCACGGCTCTCAAAGCATGGAATCCTGCATAAATGGAGCTGATAAGGGCATTGTGGGAATTTGGCACTGCTCCTGTTCAGTCAATCACAACACGTGGGACTTCTGATGAAGTCAGTGAAGGGGAGGAAACGAGAGCGCATCCTGCCTCGCCGCACCAACCTGGACACAGGATGCTGCGATCGCCGAGGGAGGCCATTTAAAAGCCCGTCTGAGATTCATTAAAATGGAATCGTCTTGTCCTCAGTCCAAGGGATCCCAGTTGTTCTGTGCCGTCCCAGCTGAAGGCAGACCCACGCACCAGAAAAAATGGAACGGTCCGCAGCCTTTGGGGAGGTGCCAGTTCAACGTAGTAAACTTCAAAATGAACTAAAATGAATTAAATCGCAGTGCCTTAAACTCGTGAAAGAGAGAAAACACCTTCAAAATTCAACACAGTATAAAAATCCTTCAAAATTTCACCTTTTTGTTGCTGTACTATCAATAACCACAGGATTTTATATCCACAATCCACACAATATGTTCTGAAATGTGCAAGCTGAAGATGCTGACAGTGTGTCCTCTAAATAATGTGGAATCACAAAAAAGAGATTAAAAAAAATCATTCGAGTTTTGAGTATTCAAACCACTTTTCTGTGCAAACCCTAAATCAGATTTTAGGTGCTGAAGATCATCTTAAAAGCTAACAGTCCGTTTCATGGTCTCAGGCTTTGCTGGAATTCAGATTAATCTCCCCGCATGGCCCCCTGGCACAAAAATACAATGCCACGCCAGCTGTGGAGACCTTTTAGGACTGAGCAGAGAAAACGGCAAAACACCCGAGGGCAGCTGCCCTCTGAAGTACGGCAATGCCACACTGACCAGCACACAGCATAGAAGCTGGATCACAGGCACCTGAAGGCAACCATGCAGGAGCCAAAAGGGATGTTCAGGACACAGAGGGTATTTAACAGACAGAGGGCATTCAGGAGATAGAGGGTATCTAATACATAGAGGGCATAAAGAACCCAGAGGATGTCCAGGGCAAATACAGGGTGTTTAGAACAAACAGAGGGTGTCCAGGGCACATACAGGGTGTTTAGAACACACAGAGGGTGTCCAGGGAACATACAGGGTGTTTAGAACAAACAGAGGGTGTCCAGGGAACATACAGGGTGTTTAGAACAAACAGAGGGTGTCCAGGGCACATACAGGGTGTTTAGAA
>JAACJT020012768.1:0-16565 GCA_009936485.2 Gymnarchus niloticus | reverse complement strand
GGTGGAGGACAGGGCGGCCTGGCATGCTGTGGTCCATGGAGTCGCGAAGAGTCGGACACGACTGCGTGACTAAACAAACCCCATGCAGCCTTTGCTATCTTGCGATGATTTTAACACAAGAAAAATCAATTTATGTTCAGTTAGAGGAGCATAGTTATAGGAAACTTCAGTGACAAATTGTAAAATACTCGTTGAGATCAAAAGTAAATCAATCCTCGACTTCAACGAATGCCCCTTGTTATACCAGGTGTAATCAGTTATATTAGGATTGAAATATCTCCAGGCATCAGTTAATGTAAGATGTAATGCTGCTTACTTAAATGCCATCTTTTTAATTTTTTTTTTTCTAATCCGCCTACGGCTGTATGAGTAACGCAGAGGGCAGCCTGAGCTCAGTTCACTGTACTAGGAAAGCTTGTTTAATTTCACTTGAACCTAAAGAAGAGAAGTAATAGCCTAACAGATAAATAAAGTTTGTGGAAATGCCAGGCTTAAAAGTACAATAAACATTTAAATACCCCAAAAAAGAGTAGTAAGATAATCTTGATATTAAAGTTTACGAACCATAATGGGACCTCTCCTATAGCCTAATTTTAATTTTTATAGTCTTAGACCTATCCAGTCAAAAGCTTACAATCCACACATTGCTGGTTTTTGATGCGTTACTTATATTTCTTACTATTTATACAACAGATGGATACTGAAAAATGAAATAAACCCCAATTGGTAAATGGACGAATAAAGGTGAAAGAGTATTTTTAAAAATTTGAAAAACAATTCGTTTTTCCCCAGACTGTGCGGCTCCGCGCCCACCAGTTAGAAGCCAAAAAAATCTAGTTGGGAAGTGCCAGTTGTCATAGCTCAACCAATGGAAAAGCGAATCGTCAGTCTCCAAAATACGCATTCAGATTTTTGCTAAAAATGACAGGATTTTTATTTATTGATTTGTCTATTTGTTTATTTATATATTTATTTATTATAACAGATCCTGTTTAAGATGGATAGACCATTATTTTAAATATTGTGTAGAAATACTTTCCCATTCGTTCGTTGTACTTTAATTTGCGTGTGATTAAACACTATTGCTAACCAGGAAATTACTGCTTTGAGCTTATTAAATCTGTTTTGGTTTGTATAGCAGGATCGATGTCTGAAACCTATAATCAAATATATACAAGAAAGGCATCATATAGAGTATTTACCGTACTCATATAAGAAACGGATGAAGCTGTAACAACTGTAGATATTAGTTTCTGATGCTGCAAAATGTATTGCAGGAAATATTTCAAATCAAACCGTATTAAATGTTCTCAGCTCCTTTAATGGGTGTCTGACTTATCGGAAATGTGCTGGCTGGATTTGAGGAAGCTGTGCTATCTAGATGGATTGTTTTACCTTCCTTGTTTGTGGTTCTTTGCCCGTGAAGGGCGCTGTCCCATCACGGTGGTGCTAAAATCTAAGATGCCTAAGTAAACCCCCAGTGTGACAATTACTTGTAAATTTAAGCTGACTTAAAGGGAGAAGTGTTGCCAGTAGCATACAGATTTACAGCATATTATTGTAAGATCTAGAAACAATGTTAAGTCTAAACTGGATATAGAAAAAAATCATTTTTATAGTAACCTAATTAATGTTATATTCTACATACAAATATTTGAACCAGTAGTCTACTGAGTTGCTCTCAATTTACAGTATGATATATTGAATATAAAACAAAATACATAGTTTCTGCATATTTTTCACTCACAAAACCCATAGACTTCAAACAGTATCAAATGATATTTGTTGCAGCTAACACCAGGCTGGGTGTTGCAGGGCCAAGAGACAAGGGAGTTGAGGATGCAGGCACTAGTACAACAAGGGTTTTAATGACAAATATGAGAGCACTACCACTGGGCTCAGCCCTAAGTACAATGGGTAATTAAGGGTCAGATCTCAGAAGAAACCTTGAGGAGGACACTAACACAATAACGAGGGTACAAACTGGCAAAACCGGGGGGAACAAAACAAACTAGGAACTTGAGGTTGTCGCAAACAAGGCATGGAAAAAGACTGGCAGCGACGACAAACCAACACACAGACTTAAGTAACATGATACACAGGTGGAACACATAAGGACAATCAGGGCAAGGGCAAACACAATTAGGAAACATGATGGGCAGACACAAAACCTCATTCAGTATTCCGGGGACTCGGAGTGCTGGCGTAGGTGTGACATTTTTAGAAAAGTTATCATTCTGTTTCAGTCATTGTTTAATCTTTATGACGTACAGGGGCCAGATAGAGCAGAACACCTCTATATGTAATTTCTACTAATACACTTCTCAAACTAACCATCCCTATGGCTACTTCAGTGTTTACATTTGCTTATGTAACATTGTGATGCAGTGAAATGAGATGAAGAGCAATTTGCACTAAAGCATTTTTAATTTGCATCAAAACTTCCAAAGTGCAAGGCGATTTAAAATGGATAACCAATTAATAAATTGTGCATTTTCTGTAAATGACACATAGACTGGTTGTCATGAGACCAAGGGACACATGGCGGGAGAATGCTTACAAAAGGTGTAGCAAGGAAAGACATGGACAGAGAGAAAAGCTCGTGGAGGGTGCCACACAGGAAAAAAAAACAGGTACCCGGAGCGGATCAACCCAGAGGACCGGAGAGGGTCTATGAAATCAAACCTGAGAACAGCAGAACAGAAAGGACAAACCAGACAGGCTAGAGGACACAGGACTGGACTCCATGAGAACCAGGACCAGGGTCCCGGGACAAAAAGTATCAAAGGCCACCAGGTAAAAGTAAAAAAAAAAATCAAGGACCAGGAGCACAGGACAGAGACAAAGCACACAGAGAAACTGAGAAAACAGAGACAACAACAGGGTCGAGATCATGTGGCCATTACTGAGAAATGGAACCAACCACAACCAGGGCATCTCTTCCTCCTAGAGCTGGATCATTCTTGGCCACCCCCTAAGGTATACTAGTCCCTCTGACAGGCTGACACACTGAATTGGGGACTAGGAGTCTGAGGGAGCAGAGAGCTAAATCAGAGCACCAAGTGAGTATGATGGAGCAGGACCCACCAGGGACCCTCCGTACCTAGACTGCCTATCTGACAGGGCTGACTGAGGGTCACCAGGCAACCACATACTTAACAAGGCAACAAGCACCAGGTGTGGAACAATGGTATCAAGGACACAATCAGGTTTAGTTCGAGAAAGCAGGTAGAGGAGCCAGGGAACCAGGAAGCAAAGGCCTGACACTGGTATATCTTCAATACGAGGGCAGCAAAGGTAGCATTAAACATTACAGTTGTTTTCAGTTGTAATTATTGTTTTACTGCAGTGTTTTTATCTTTGTTGAAACAGCCAAATACATAAATTGATAAAGGAAAGATGAAGTGATTGACAGGTTACTTCCAGTTAAAATGGCCAGACAAGGATATTGCTATGTGAATGACACTTGCTCTTGTATCTGAGTCATTCCTTCCTTTTTACATCATCAGTCTGGCAAACTTGATGGCTCTTTCTTGGCAGTTGCCCGAGTGTAATCATGCTGTTCATCACTGAGGATAAATAGTAGACAGTTTCTTTGTCATTGGTGGTCCCATTTTTGTTAAGACCCCTCTTTCCCATTAAACAATCTGGTGATCCTTCTGTGCTGGCTCCATGTGCCAATGTCTTCAAATGAGCTCATTACTTACTGGACAATTACAAAGGGCATCAGTTAATGTCTCATGAAATAGAGGCTTCTTTTCTTATAACAGTGGAACACAATCCTTTTTGTCCCATTTGACCCTCAATCCCAGGTGACATCTTGCTCCCCATGGCAGTGGTTTGGCCTCTTCTCCGTCCTGCTCAGTGTTGGGCAACATAAGCGAAACATGCCCTGCCCTTGTTCCATCTCATATAGGCTAGACAAAAAAAAAACCTCAATCATTGTGTTTGCTGTGCTTTTGGTTCTATCACTTCCTGTGGAGGCTGAAAAGGGCCAGACTTCTTTCCCCATCCTCACTACCTTCTACTGGGGTACTGTGGAGAGCATCCTGACCAGATGTGTCACTGACTGGTTTGGGAATTGCAGCATCTCTGACCAGAAAACCATGCAGTGGATAGTATATGCAGAGGAGAAGATCACTGGGACCTCTCTGCCTGCCATCCAGGACATCTTCCTCAAACCCTACATCTGCTAAGCCTCTAGTATCGTGAAACACCCCTCCCACCCTTTCCATGGTCTTTTTCCCCCCTGCTTCCAGCGGAAGGTACCAGAGCATCTAATCCAACTTTGCCACATACTGCAACGACTTTTTCCCACAGACTGTCAGGCTCCTCAAAAGCCTTCTGCTCCTTCGTGGGGCACTAAATTAATTGCACATCCCTGTACCCCCTCCCCCGCAATCTAGCACTAGCCATTTTTGGGAGTTACCTACCCGAACACAATCTGGTGCATTATCAGTATTGCACTGATACAATTCACTTCAGCTACTGTGTAAATTTTTGCCGTTTACTTATATCTATTATTTCATGTTGCATTTGCCTTGTCAGTACATCCACTATGTATTGTCCTGCGTCCACCTTTCTAATATTGCACTGTCATTTTCCAATTGCACTGAGTGTATCCTCATGTTATATGGAGCCCTTGTTCTTTTTGTCTAGTACAACACCATGGTTCTGGGGTAACATTATCTAGTGCCACTGTCATTGTATACTTTGAAATTTAACTTGATATGAAAAGTCTACACATTCTTATGGAAGTACAAGGTTTCTGTGATGTAAAGCCAGGAAAAAAATATGACATGATTTATCTTTAATGGGACCTTGCAATCACCAAAATTAATAATTAAAAATAAAAAACTAGCTGAAAAAAATGAATTGAAAAAATCTATAAAACCCCTGTTAAGTCTAATACAACCACCCCTCACCTCTTTGTACACCTGGACTATGCAATTTTGTCCCACCAAACCTTGCAAAACATTTGAAGAGCCTTCAGATTATCAGGGAATCTCCTGTGCACAGCACTCTTTAAATTATTCTATAGGATTGAAGTTTGTTCTCTGATTGGACAATTCCAAAACTTTCCAAGATCGTCTTTTTCTGAATCCATTCCATGGATATGTACTTTGGGTTGTTATCTCATTGGAAGATTAAATTTGTCTTCAGTTTCCTGACAGGGGCCAACAGGTTTTTTGTCAGAATATCTTGATATAGAATACGATAGTTTTATTGTCATCATACAATGTAGTTTGGTATGCCATACTACTGACAATTTTGCAAGTAAGATGATGATAAAAATCAAATAAATAGAAGTAGATAATAAAAAATAGAAGCATTAAAACTTTAACAACAGAGATAACACCAATAAATAAGTAAGGTGCAAGAAGGCATATCCTGAGATATAACAATGTCAGCAGTTACAATGTCATGCAGTAGACATGACAGTATGACATATGACAGCAGTGCAGTGAGGGATAGCTTAGCTTATTGCTGGTTCAGTAGAGCAATAGCTCTAGGGTAGGAGCCGTTTCTCATTCTTGAGGTGTGAGTCTTATATTCTGTTTCATCTGCCAGATGGCAGGAGGGTAAACAGATGGTCACAGCGATGTGTGTGGTCCACGATGATGCTAGTTGCCTTATGAACGTAGCGGATGACGTGGAAGTTGTCTAGAGAGGAGCGCTCAGATCTGATGATTTTCTGAACATTGCTGATGATTTGATTTGCCTATTTCTTGTCAGCATCAGAGTGACAGGTGAACCATACAGAGATGCAAAATGTGATGATACTGTGGTGATAGCTTACCAGTAACCATCTCTTCACACTGGATCTCAGGAAGCTTAGCCATCATTAAGCAATGTGGCGGTGTTGACTGTCCATCTCAGGTCATGTGAGGTGTAGACTTTCAGGAATTTGAAACTGGAAACTCTCTCCACCTCATTTCCATTTATGCATCATTGTTTCACTAGCCAGAGTCTGGTTCCTCCAAAGGTTTCCCCCTCCTGAGGGAGTTTTTCCTTGCCATGGTTGCCTTTGGGTTTCTCTCTGAGCACCCTGGACTATATAAAGTGCTTTGTGATGGTGTTTCTTGTCGAAGACACTGTATGAATAAAATTGAATTTAATTCTTGCTAATGAGTCTTATCTATTTGTTTTTCCACTTGATTTTTGTTGGTTATAAGGAAGAAAAATGTCTGACTCAATTTATCTTTATTTCTGGGTTTGGGTCATACACTGTAATTTGTTTAAAGATATGTGGGGTACTTTATGTCCACTGCAGCTAGTTTACTAGATTGATATCAGATTAAAACCACAAGAAAAATAGCAGGTATTTCACTGAAACACATAAGCGAAAGGCATGAAAAAGAAAGCAAGTTTTTAAGGAGCGAACACTAAAGTGACAACTCAGGAAAAAGATAGACAGCACCAATTGGTAGTTTACGTATACTCAAGATCCACTTTGAGAGGATAATTCTGACAGTAACAGATATGCTGGTCTGTCCCTTTAAATTATGGTAGACTGAGAAACAAAGGAAATTAAAAACATACAGAGCCAGCAGCTAATACTATTGTCAGTATGGAGTTAAACACACTTGTACAGATTCAAATATGCCTTCAGCTCCACTGTGACACAAATGCTCCTGGTGAACTCCTCGTGTATGTGGGGCTAGACAGCAAACACCACCTTGGAAAGTTCAGAAAGCATTAACTCTGCCCTTCAAACCAAAGCCAACAGGAGGGATTCAGTACAGCTTCTCCTCACAGCAGCCATTAATAAAATATAACCTCCAGGCTTAAAATAGGGGCAGAGTCACAGTGGCTGCCTGCAGATCGCAAACAAGCACTACCCACAGGGGAGTGGAGGACGTGGGCCCCTGCTGTACGCTGTGCAGATGATGTAAGAAGTAATAAGAACATGTGGGCTCGTCAAGCCAGCTTTGGGATCTTCTGGATGGGATACTGCAGTCAAGAGTCTAGGCTCCAGGGATTCAATTGATCCCTTACGAGAGGATTAAGATGAAAGACAAATACTATTGGAAAAAAGGGTTTATGCCAAATAGCTTATGTTAACTTTTTTAATACTAAACACAAGTTATGTGGTTTATTACATTTTATTACAATCAAGACTGCAAATGGAAAAAAAAAAAAAAAATCTCTAAAATGACTACCAGGGATGCTGCACTGCCTGCTTCTGGCAGTGGGGAGGGTGGGGGTATTATGGCATTTTAAATTTCAAATAATAGGTCTGTCATCTGTTGCTAAAAGACGTTAATTCCAGTGACTATAATGATCCCTCAGTGCAATGCTTCAAAGTAATTTTTGTCAATAATAATCACCCTTCTAACCCTCAAAGCTGAAACCAGGAGAAAGGCAGGAAAGAGACGGACAAAAACTTCAGAATGTATCCGGGAGATGAGATTTTCCATAGCTAGGTATGGTGTCGGTGATATTAAATTACTAGGTAATGTTATACCTGTGCGTTTACGCTGAAGTATCAGTTTTTAGCAGTTCCTGGCTGAGTTCCTGACGCTACACCCTGGACTCAAAACACTGCTGCTTAAAGTCTGCACAATACCTTCAACAAGTGTGACTCTGCATTAACATTTTCCACATGGGGGGAGCTAACAAAGCCACAATAAGCACTGCTATGCTGGGCATAACCTGACAACGTTCCAGGCTAGCATGGATGTTGTCACCAAGCTTAGCTAAAAATTTTGTCCATCTAGGGAGGACTCCTACTCTGCCAGCTTGCTATAATGGCTACAGGAGTGCTAAGCAGTGGCAATGAGTGGCATGCTATGCCTGGGTCTTTTCAATTGGACGCATCGGGCTCCATACAACCGCTCTCCTTAGCACGGTCTCCAGTTTGTGATGTGTTCTCAACAAGCCGGATCAAGTAGAACAGGTTCCTTTCAGTAGTTGTGACCTGGTGGATGGTTTCCATCGCAGCAGTAAGTATACCCACAGTGTCAAAAAACAGCAAACATGACAGCCATCTGTTTAAGGTTTTTATTTCTCTATTGATTTAAGTTATGGTGAAGACAGTAAAATGATACATTGAAGATTTTATACATAGGCAGAAAGAAGTATCATGTCGCCGACAGCAAAACTATTCAATGGCGAATCCCATTCCAGAAAACACCATTCGCACAGTTGAGGCAGGCAGTTGAAAAGTTCGTGCTCCAAGGTGACCAATCGCTGGAGCTCAGGGAACGTTAGCAAAGGACAGTAACCAAACAGGATCTTGGCATTTGCAAGGAAGTCTAACCAATGGGGATGCGTGGAGGCTAAACAGCGTCTGAGCTACCAGCAGGAGGCGATAGAGCCAAATAGCACACCCCCCACTTGGTATGTTCCATTTTCCAGACAGACACTGATGAGGCTCTAACAGACAAATGTGGTAAGTAGAAGTGAAAAAGACATACAGGGCATGGGTGAAACGTGGGGTGTGGAATCAATAAGCCTTCTTATCATGATGTGCATAAATTTAAAAGGAAAAAACGGTTTAAAAATTTTGATGTGAGAAAAATATCTGCCTCCGTGCTTCTCAATGTAAATGGGAAACTGTGGGATCTAACCCAAACTGATCATGGCTGAACCAGATGTAGCTGGATGGGACGCTGAGCAAAGTGAACAGGACTGGGTGGGATTGTGTGGAGGGAGTGGCACTGTATCCAGCACTGCAGAGGATGGTTGTGAGGCTACTGGGGGGCAGGTGGTGTGAGGGAGTCGGTGTGGCGGCCTCTCATAGGAAGGGCTCCATATCGATGTCCAGGGCGGAGCAAGGCATGTTGAGCTCAAAGCGCTCAGTGACATCTGGATGAAGCACTCCAAGATGGCCGATGCTCCTTCCATGTGCAAAGATTTCAGCGCAGCGGCCAGGGAAGTATGTTGTATCTGACGGGAATAACAGGAAAAAAGGATGGTGAGAGAGATGAAAAACAGAAAAACAAGAAAAACCAGCACACAGTATCACACAGCCAGTATGGCATCCGTACCCTGCAAACCACCATATCTAGTTTAATATGTCAAGCACAAGATTAAGCAACCCATGAAAACAAACTATAAGAAGCTGAAATCTTCAAATCGCATGTCTCCAGCCCCAAAATCAGAGGCCCAAATTTACTTGACAGGGTTAGTGAATCAGGAGTCGACTTAAATTAACACACTGCACAGTAAAACAGGCTTAGCTACACCGGACCCACAAGTACACAAGTACAAATTTAAAGCAACAGGCTCCACTAGGGAACCATGGCATAGTACTGTTTATATATAAATATGTACACAGTAACAGAAGGAATAACTGCAACATAGTAAAACATAAGTTGTGGCTAAGAATAATACTGAAAATGACTAACAGAAACATGTTAGACCCTATTTCTGCAAGGCTTGTTAAAGAGATTGCTCCATCCGTTAGTAGTAACTTACCAAAGATAATAAATTCACCCCTAAGTCTTGAATATGTACCACAATCTGTACCTGCTCTTAAAAGACCCAAGCTTGATCCTACTGACTTCTCAAATTATCTCCAACTTTCCCTTTATTCCTAAAATCTTGGAGAAAGTATTAGCAAAACAATTGTACTCTTTTCTACAGAGAAATAACATTAATAAAGTTTTTCAGTCTGGGTTTAGATGACATCACAGTACTCTAACTATTAGTGAAAGTAACAAATGACCCTAAGAACTTCTAATCGTGGTTGATGAATTTAATGGATGTGCACTTAAACTGAGCACACTCATTAGAAATTTGAGTGTCTTAGTGAACCCAGACCTGTCCTTAGCTCACATTAGCTGTTCTACTGATATTCCTTTCTTCCATCTGAGGAATATAGCAACAGTTCAGAAGATGCTGTCCTTCATAGATGTTGAAAAGCTAACTCGTGCCTTTAACCAGTTCCGGATTGGATTATTAGAATTTAATGACACGTGCTGGCCAGACAAATATGCAAGTTTTTCCATGCAAAAGAAGGAAAAGTAATGCAAAAGTAACACACTCTCCATAACACATTTTATTCTAAGTGACTGTGTAACATTGAGATAATATTTTGGGAATAATGAGTAATGTAACATTGCCTAACACTGTGCCTGTGTCTCTGGTGAGATGCCAGGTGATGAGCAAAAAACCAAACAATTCCTGTACTCATATTTAATCCATAAGCCAAGACAAAAAGTGAAATTATATGAAGCAAATGTGTTGTTGATGACATCATACATGTTACCACAGTAACATTAGTCCTATGTTATTGCAAGAAAAAACAAGATCCTGGCTGAATCTAATTCCCAAAGTAAAAATAAGAATGAACAATGGTCATCCGTTTCCAGCACTCTGAAGGGCAAAAGGAGCTTCCTCTCGTCAGCTTTCCAAAATACATTTCCCTCTCACCATAATGACAAGCAAATCAATAGCTTATGCATAATTCATTTCTTTTGAGAAAAACCCATCTTCCAACAGTATTTACATATAGATTCCTACTGGACTATATTACGAGTTAGAGCCCCACCCCCTTGCCTTACCGTTTGCTGCCTGAATGTAGTAACCCTCTCTCTTCCCAGGCTTGACATCCAGCAGCTGCATGACTCTGTCCAGAAGGCCATGGATGACCTCGAACCCAGGGCTTTTGTTGTAGAAGACAGCACACACCCGACGGTTGTTTCTCGCACCCACATCTGACAAGTAAGGGAGACAATATATAAGTTTGTCGGTCTTAAAGATTCTGTAGGCACTTCCATTGGTATAATCATGTATCATCTAGACAACGTGGATTTTACAAAAAAATCACTAAATTACTGAAACCGTTAAAAAAAAAAAAAAAAACTATCAAGAAAACAGATGGGTGTGAAGGTATGCATGTATGCACACTCACCTTTAGTTTCATCTTTCAGCACCACGTCAGAGATCTCAAACAACTTCAGCGGCAGTGGCATCTTCCTGTTAGCTGCCACGGTCTTCAGCAAGCCAGGTAGGAGAGTGGTGCGTGCCACCTAGTGGACAACACTGGTTATTATGCTTAGCAAACAACAGCACACTCCAGTTACATTTGCCTAGGAGATAAGAGAAAACAGTCACCCTCTAGATGGACAAAAACATCAGTCACAAGCTTTACATAGTATCAGTTTTAACTCTGGCAAGCATGTGAATTAAAAAATTCCAAGATAACTCAGGAAACACAAGGCAGGGGACACCCTGTATTTCCTGGGTCAGGCTTATAGTAAAATGGATGTTTGAATTACATGAACTTATTTTGATTTCCAATACAGTCTAGAACATGACAAATCAAATAAACAGGTGCACCTGAAATTCTGCAGTCTTCGGATTGGCAATGTGAACAGCTTTGGTTTCCACAATATTCCTGCCTAGCTTGTCAGCGATGTCCTCCAAAGAGCACTGCAGGAGAGAACAGAGACAGCAGGAAATTAAAGCTGAGCTTTGGTCATGTCTAAGATCAGCCAAACATTGCAACCTCTGACAAATCTGGAGACAAATGTACTTCAAGGGTCTGGGATGTATCTGATTACCAGGGCAAAGGTCAGGGCCTCTGTGAATCCAGCAGCTGCTAGGTCCATCCTGAGAAGCTCGGTCAACTTGTTCATGGGAAGCTGAGAGAGGGTCACAGGTGAGTAGACAGGTAAAGGAGGACAGGACCACATGAAGGGTGAGAGCACAGTAATCCAGTACATAAGTTTGTTGGACATGTGCTAGTGAGGTGCCGAGCAGTGCTGTGGCCTCACGCCTCCAACATCAAGGGTTTTAACCCTGCCCCCAGCTCCGTGTGTGTGGTTCCCTCCCACAATCCAAAAAACATGTAGTATATGTGAATTGGTGTCTCTAAATTGCCCTAAACATGTGTGAGAGTGTGCCCTGCGATGGACAGGAATGTTATCCAGGGTGTCCTCTGTGCTTCCTAGGATTGGCTCCAGGGTCCTTCTATTGGACAAGGGTTATGGAAATTGGATGGACAGCCGGAGTGATGCAGCAAGAATTTGACCTATAATATGTGGGTTATCTAGTGACTGCAGACCTCCTACTAGATCAAGGAGCTTGCTACCCTGATTGGCAGGCACAGAGGTGAGCCTCACCTGATTGGCCACGGTGTAAGTGCGTGGTGCGGTGCGGACGATGTTGTTGAAACCGTAGGCAATGGCAGCGTCCTCTACGATGTCACAGGTGTGGATAACATCAGAGCGTGTGGGCGGGATTTCTACCAGGATGTGCTCCCCCACCACCTCGGACCGCAGGCACATACGGGTCAGCAGCTGGGCGATGGCCTCAGCCGTCTCACTGCCAAGACAGGGTTGGGGGGGGGGCTCAGCTGCGCTCGCAGTGGAGCAATGCAGCTCTGGGTCCCAGAAAGCTTATACATAGGTTTTCATACCAGCAACACACAGCCCTACTGTATACACCTTCAAACAAATCACAGGATATCTTTATAAAAACTGTACATCTCAGATCAGGGATTTAGATTTATCCAAATGATATTCATATCCCATATTGTATAACATTCTGCATGATTTTCTGTGCTACATCTACTATATTTTATTTTTTTGCTCTTATGTCATGCTGAGTTGTCTGTAGTTTCAATACGTATGCACCAGTACTACTAATATATATTCCTAGTGCATGTACATATACCTGGCCAATAAAGCGATTTGGATATGTATATTTACATATATATACACAGACACAGACACAGACACACACACACTTGAAATTCAACCCTTGCCCCCATGCGTGACTAAGCAACAGTGATGTTACAGAGAATACAATACAGAGAAAAGCAAGTGGCCCCGTTCAGCATGCTTGGCCACACTTCCCTGTCATGGAGTTGTAGGCCCAATCCCAAACTACACCCTCGACACTCCGCCTTCATTACGAGTTACACTCATGCTGAGTCACCCTCACAAAAGGCCCTATGGACTTAAATTGAAGGAAATTTTCTCAGAAAAGATATGAGACAGACTTACCCCTGCCCCACAATTTTTCAGAAAAAAGCAAATGAATGTTGTAGTTTGATGAAATGGCTCCCTCAACAAACTGTACTGTCATTTCTTTAATAACATTTGAGTTGTTAAGTAAATCACAAAGTTTATCTAGTGCAAGAAGACGACGGCTATGTTGTCTTATCACAGTGACTGAGATATCTTAAATATGTACGTTTCATTTTGAGGACTGTACAGCTTTGTCAAAGTTGCACTATAGCTAACAGTTTCCACATAAAACATCACGCATTACTTTTCTACTAAATACCAAACAGATTTTGTAGAGAAAAAATAAACAGGCAAATATGAAACATAACTTGTTATTCCTGATGTTATGTTGATTGAGTTTTCGTATGAACATTTCTAATTCCGCAAGAACGTACGAACATTTTTAGTGGTAGTGGAGTCGCGTGAGGCTGCATCGCTGCTGACTCGCTTGATATGGACCTAATGGGCCGCTCCCCCTTAGCCCTTACTGCTTTGAGACACACTTCAATATGGCGACGGGTCTCGGGAACGTGCAAACAAAGGTGGAGGGGTGAGGTGGAGTGTGCAGGAATCCATTTGGGATTGGGCCATACTCACCTAATGCCCACCCGCTTGTTGATGAGATCGCCCGACAGAATTTCTGTCCTGTAAGGCAGCTCCTAAGATGAAGAGGGGGATGCAATTTAATGATGGAGCAGCGTGTAAAGAGAAAGGGTGCAGTCAACTGCTGTAACAAAGAATAAAAATGGCGGCAAATGTGAGCTGCATGTCGCCAGGGAGACGAAGCGGTGTGCATACAGGGTACAGGACTGTTCTTCCATCTGGATAGACCACCTCTGTCTCCTCCACGCTGAGAGGCAAAAGGAAAAGAGTTTTATTCTCATCCAAAAAAACACCTTAGTTGTACATTTATTTATTAGATGCTTTTGTATAACGCAATGTCCAAAGTGAGGAAAGATTCAGGTCCTACAGTATTTAGTATTTCTGGAGCAGTTAGGGTTAACGACCCCACTCAAGGGCCAAACAGTGATTTGATTACTCTATGGGATTTGAACCCACGTCCTTCCAGGCCCAGTTCACTAATCTAGTGTGTACACACCACCCATGTTGTACATCTGTATTGAGTTGGGACTTACGTGAATGGCTCTTCACAGTACTCGCTGAACATCGTCACGACCATGTCCAGAACGATTTTTGCCTGAATGAGCAAGCAAACCAGAAACACCTAGATGTAGAGCCATGCAAGGGTTTCAAAGAGATTCTCAGCATGGATGATGGCGTTGGAGCCAATCCCAGGCAGCAGAAACACAACACCCTGAATGGATGGTAGATGATGCCTATTCAGCCTATTTTTGCTTTTAGTAAGAGGTTCTTTTTGCAACAAGTTAAACATTACACAAAATCAGAACATAAATAAATAAAAAAAGATCCACACCAGTCATGTCAGGATTAAATTGTTAAATCAAACACAGGACAGGCCAACTACAGGCTATAAGCTGAGGTGCAGAGCTGGGTGGGGATCAGTGCCATTGACTTTGGATGAACTGTTATGTCAGTGCTGTCACTCCTGCTTCGCATGTACTGTGTGTTGTTGAAGTGCTGGCGTTCAAGGATTCCTCATGCCTGTGTCCCCATTGGTCTCTCCCTCATAGTTATGCTGCCAGATATAGTTATGCCGGGAATCTTGTTGTTTTATTTGCAATTATTCTGCCGCCTTAAATTGCTGCTCTGCTCATACACATTCTCTTTCCCCCACGCCCCCCTTTTTGGGGTGCTTCCCTCAGAGGTTTGGATTCAAGAGATCCCTGTATCGTCTGCTGGCCTACGACACCCTCCCTCCACTTCAGCTTCACACTGACCAGCTTGCTGCCTTCTGAGCCACCGAACCTGCTCTGATCACTTGACTGCATCCTCCAATACCCTGTTGCCCTCCTAACTGTCACAACATTGTTCTTATTTGTATTAATTAATTTGTCCAGCCTGGTGCCGGCCAGAGGAGGATGGGCTTCCCCTTGAGTCTGGTTCCTTCCAAGGTTTCTTCCTTCTGAGGGAGTTTTTCCTTGCCAGCATCACCTTTGGGTTACTCTCTGGAGATCCTGGGCCCTGGACTATGTAAAGCGCTTTATGACAGTGCTTCTTGTTAAAGGCACTATATAAATAAAAACTGAAATTGAATTGAAATTGACTTTTGCACACTAAGAAAATAAATAGCTATAAATATAAAAGACAAGAAATACTGGTAGTCTAAAATTGGGGGAACTCAAATACTGATACTAAAATTCCCTCACTTTCTAATGTCAGGGGCCAGGGAGGGAGAACCCGCCCAGCCCTCTACGGGGGTACATCAGCGCCCCAGCCTCACCAATAGCTGCCACATGCTGGTGATCCCATCACCAACATCAGACCCAAAAGCACCGTGAGTTTAAAAAAGATGGGAGATTCCGGAAAAAGGAGAGGCAGTTTGACGGGAGCCGCTGGGGACCGGATCACCTATGACACAAGTCTGCTCACAACGAGCTTCCTCCCCGCCTTTTCACCACTGCCCAACGGGAGCTTCCGCTCCAGTCGATGCCTACGCGGAGGGTTCCCAGCTCTAGCAGACTCTTCACTTTCTTTTGTTTATCTAAGCAGGCTTGGTCTCAGTTGTGTTTCTTAGTTAACAAACATGCACAGCCACACTCTCCGCCTTGCCTCCATTCTGTGGCTTCGCCAGCCCATCACACTTACCTTCGTGAGGTCAGTTGCTGTGCACTCAATGAAAATGTTCTTTGTGTTCAAAGAGATCTTAGAATGGTCCCCTACAAAATAGGGAACGTCAACAAATGATTAAGCATATGGGTGAGGTGGTCAATGCAAAAGCACCAGACACTTCCAGGCCAGCTCATTATGGCATCTGTATAATGAATTCTACAGAGAAACAACAATTTCACATCTGCATGCCATCAAGTAACAAGAAGATGAAAATTCCCCATACAGAGTCCATCGTACCGTTGATGATGGGAGGCATGGATAGGACAATGCCATTGCTGTCGTAGATGACAGGGAACACCGGCTGGTTCTCAATAATGTGAAGGTAGTGCCGTAGGTGGCCGTCAGTCTGGAACACGTGAGAGAAAAGGCAGCACCATCACCTACATGAAATCCCAGTTCAGCACCGAACACCCTTTGAAAGGCAAGAGTTCATATTTCACTCTCGTTAATTTCCTTAGAAGTTTTCATTTATTTGGCATGATATGATCAGAGTCAGGTTTAGCATCACCAAGTACATATGCATGTACGTGGAATTTGGTTTGGAATGATGGTGCAGACACAAGATGAACACTAAGCAATGACAACCGCAAACAAGCAAGCACACTGGACAAAAATCAACAAAAGACAAACAATCGTTACAATGCACAGCACCCACACACCGTGGGTGGTGTCTTCCAGTGCCATCTTGGGAACTCTCCCAAACTCCCATACAGGGCCTCACCGTGTACAGACTCGTGAGCTCTGTAGCAGTGAGATTACATACAAGGCCTTAGCTTGTACAGACTCGTGAGCTCTGTAGCAGTGAGATTACATACAAGGCCTTAGCTTGTACAGACTCGTGAGCTCTGTAGC